>CM023486.1:51245953-51281531 GCA_013339685.2 Hyalomma asiaticum
ATTGACGTCGCACTCGCGCACAACACTGGGGTGTAATTCGTGGACATCACTCCGCCACTGCGCTCGCGCACTTCACTTTGATGGAATTCGCGGTCATCACTGCACTCGCGCACATCACCAGTTGGATCTCGCACCTCGTGATCGGCACCGGACTCATCGTCTGCGTCGTGCACTTGTTCTTTTCTTGCTGGCGCCTTTCCCGTTCATTCACTAATTTTCGAGCCTGCCGCAGCCGGCGAGCCACTTTCATCGAATCCAGGGTGTAGTCGAATCCACGTTGTGCGCCCGACCCGACATCTACCGGTAGCGTCTGCTGAAACGGTCGACCTACAGGCGGGATTGGTTGGAGGAAACCGGCCGGTTTCCCCGGCGGTTGCTTTCTCGTCTGGCAGTCAGGGCAGGAGAGAACGTACTTGCTGACGTATGAGAACATCTTCGGCCAGAAGTATCGGAACGCAACTTCTCCCATGTACGCTTGACACCCAAGTCGCCTGCCGTACAGTCGTCATGGCAGTGCCTTAATATCTCAGACCTCAAGCACTTGGCGACAACGAGAGCCGCGCGATCTTTCTCAAAGCCTTTCGCCCTCCGATACAGTACACCGTCGATTAACCGAAAACTCCGTGCCGTTCTTTTGGTATTCCTGACAACGGGCGCACTCGGGTCTTCGAGGTGCTCTACAATGGCTCTAATCCATAGGTCTGCCCTCTGCTTTTTTCCAACATCCGCCCGATCCAAAACCAGCAACGGTAAAAGGTTTTCTTCGCTTACTGGTGCGGGGTCGTGAGGAAGGCGGGAAAGCGTGTCGGCATTTCCATTCTTGAGGTCAGGGCGGTGTCTTAACGTTATTGTACCATTGGCTCGTGTGGGGACTGCGTGAAGCTGACTTTCCGACAATGTGCCGATGGGATGGCCGGGCTGGCCCCTTAAACCCGGCCGTTCTCGTTTCCCGAAGGGTTATGCTGCCGATCCTGATTGCCAAGGGCCTCCGCATTGACATTTCTCCCATCCCAGAACCGCTGCCAGCACTGTTGTGCTTCGTGGCCGATGCGGCTGCAAATCTGGCATCGGGGACGCCCGTCGTTGGCACGGAACGTTCTCGGTTTCCAAGGCATTGGGGGCCGACGCATCTCGTCTTCAATGTTCCTTAGCCGGTCAGATAATAAGGCGATCGAGTCTGCAATCGCCCTCAAGTCCCTCTCGCGGCCGGCAGCCTCCCGCGGGCAACGCAATTCTGCTGCGGCGCAGGTGGCGACACATGTAGTAGGAGCCTGTATTGTCGCGGCGGCGGATGCCATCTCTACCGGAGGCGCGATTTTGTGCATCCACGACTGCATTCCGGTAGGATAGTGGGTGTCGATCGGACGTGACCCCGAAGCACGGCTCATCAAAGCTGCGTGATTTATGCGCTGTAAAATTTGGAGGAATGCGGCGCAGGTTTCCGGGTTTGCGATGATCATTTTTTCCTGCACATCCGGACGCAGACCGCGCATAAGGTGCCGCAACCGATCATCTTCTGCCATAGACGGGTTGACCCTTGCACAAAGCTGCCCGACGTCATAGTAGTACTGCTCTGGAGTTTCGGAGGGCAGCTGTGTCCGGTTTTGTAGCCGCAAATGGGCGATCTCGACTGAGTGACGACTCGTAAATGACGTTTTCAATGACGTCGCCCATTGTTCCCATGAATTAGGAGCACCCGTGAGAATTTGAGTGGTGTGCCATTTCTTTGCATCACCGTCTAGAGCCAGATATAAAAATTTAACTTTCGTGGCTTGGTCCCAGTTGTTCAGCGACGCGACATGTTCGTAGCAAAGTAGCCACTCGGAAACGGATTCCTCTGGCGCGCCTCTAAAGACTGGCGGTCCGACGAAAGGTTTTGCTTGGGGGGTAGCCATAGCAGAGAGAAAGGAAGGGGGGTTCCTTCATAGTGGAGCAGTCCGAAGTAGTTTCCTGATGCTTGTTGACTCGGGGCATAGCTTTAGAGCGGGAATATCGCTACCGAGCAACCTCCACCACTTTGTAGCGAAACGTCGGGGCCGTTAATTTTAGACGCATCGGAAGGTCAGGAAGACGAAGAGGCGTGGGAGCCACTCCGCGCAGGCAAGCGATGAGGAGTCGACACAGTGAATTGGGAGAGCACTCATTGGGGGGGTTTATTTAGGTAAGACATCTCGAAGTTAGAAAACACACAGAGCAAAAATTATACAACATAGAAAATGGTATCATACCCCGTCGGCCTGCCGAACTGGTACCCGGTGGTTTCGAGCGTCATGGTCCCCTAGTCCGCTCTCGAAAAAAGGCCAGTGTCGCCGCTTAAATAGCACTTTTCAGCATCCACGGCAACACGAACGTCTCGGAACACCACTGCCTCCCACCAATAGGAAAACGGCTTACACGGACCAGTCAGGCAGGTCGAAGGTATCGTTGCTCTACGAGCTTTTATGATCGCGTGCATCCGGCCTCGCCACAAAACTAATACAAACAACGCTTTCCAGAAACTGGCCGCGACGCACACACGTGGTGTTCGTTCTCTGTACTACGTCGTCAAGAAGACTCCCTGCGGTGCACCGGCTCGTTTGCTCGAGCACCCTTCTACAAAAGCAGTCGAAAAAGAAAAAAGAACAAGAAAACATTCTACGTGACGCGGTCTTCGCGACAGTATCTTTAGCTTCGGGAACCGCTTGTTCGGCCGTTGTTCGCTCGACGTCTTCATGTTTCCGCGATCGTTCTGTGTCATATATTTCTATTACGGCTTGTTTCGCAGAAACCTCCCATGCGGCGGCTACCTCTAGAGCGGCGGCCACCTCTAGAGCTGCGGCTACCTCTAGAGCCGCGGCTACCTCTACAGCGGCGGCTACTTCTATAGCGTCGGCGCGCATGGACCTTGCAGCTGGGTCGACCGGAGCGAGCGGCTATTTCGGGCAAGGCAAGTTAACGGCACTTTACTGAGAAGTGGTTATAGAATTGCGGTGTGATTTCATTTTTGGACGTATTGTAGCGAAACGTCGGGGCCGTTAATGTTAGACGCATCGGAAGGTCAGGAAGACGAAGAGGCGTGGGAGCCACTCCGCGCAGGCAAGCGATGAGTCGACACAGTGAATTGGGAGAGCACTCATTGGGGGGTTTATTTAGCTAAGATATCTTGAAGTTGGAAAACACACAGGGCAAAAATTATACAACATAGAAGATAGTATCATACCCCGTCGGCCTTCCGAAGTGGTCCCCGGTGGTTTCGAGCGTCATGGTCCCCTAGTCCTCTCTCTAAAAAAGGCCAGTGTCGCCGCTTAAATAGCACTTTTTCAGCATCCACGGCGACGCGGACGGCTCGAACCACCACTGTTGCCCACCAATAGGAAAACGGCTTATACGGACCACTCAGGCAGGTCGAAGGTAACGATTTTCCACGAGCTTTTACGATCGCGTGCATCCGGCCTCGCCACAAAACTAATACAAACAACGCTTTCTAGAAACTGGCCGCGGCGCGCACACATGCTCTTCATTTTCGGTGCCCCGTCTCCCGGAAGGCTCCCTGCGGTGCGAGGGCTCGTTTACCCGAGCACCCCTTCTACAAAAGCAGTCGGAAAAGAAAAAAAGAACAAGAAAACATTCTACGCGACGCGGTCTTCGCGACAGTATTGTATCGGAGGAACTACTTTATCATCACTTACATTGAGCCATAGCGACCATGGGGACACTTTGGCGAAAATTTGCCGTCGGCGTTGCCGTGAGGTTTCGCATCGAGGCCAAGTGTGATATGCAAATCTCTCTCTTTTTTTTAGATCTCGCTGAAATTAAGAAAAGGGGGGGGGGATGAATTACTCTCGGTAATTCTCTCTTGACTGAGGAGATCTCAGCTGCACTGCGCTAGGTGTGAAGGGGTGATAGTGAAAATGTAAGGCAATGAAAATTTATGGCAGCAAAAGTGCTCAATTAAGCACAGTAGCTGTGGCAAACACACTGAGATAGGTTGCCAACGTATCTATCCATTGAGGTCCAGGAGGTTGGGGCGACGAACGAAGGCAGCTAGGTCACCGTTGCTTACAGCCTGTCGGACGCAAATCAGTGTTTCGCGGGGCGGGTTCATAACACTCCGATGAGGCCGACGTAACCGCCGCCCCTGGACGCCTGTACTCTCCTTTAACAGCGCAGCTGTTGAAGCTCCTTTTGTGCTATTTAAAAAAAAAACGAAACAAAGGTATATCTGTGGACTTGAGCTGAAGCTTGAGTTCCAGAAACAGAATCGGAAGTTGGGCCAATTGGTACAGCTGAGAAACGATTCCACAGAGAAGAAAGCAACAGAATGACGCTGGCCGATGTGGCGCGCTGTCCGTACGGTCCACGATGGTTTAGGTCATCCTCTGCATCTTGGAGTGGTGTGTTTCTTAAAAAAAAAAGAGTAAACAGCCTTTATAGTTTGGTATCTGGGTGCCTTCCATGGCGTGTAGCGATGCAGTTCTTGGCATACACGATTCTGCGGCGCGCAGTGCATGCATCGTGCTTGTCATCGTAAAATGGCCAGACGTGCTGAAAAGCCATTCAAATGTTTCTCTCCCCGCCTTACTCTCGCGTCGTCTGGAACCCATATTTCCTCGAAGACGCTTTCCCATCTGAGGCTGGCGTAGTCGCGCTGCAGCGCAGTGAAACGGCGTACGTCATCCTTCACTATAGGGCCTCCTGACGACACCCTAATGACATTGTTTACGGGGGTCAAGACCAGTATTGCGCTTCCTCGGTGGCCTGTCTGCGTCGTGAAGCATTGACCGTACAGGAATAGCTCCGATAAGGGCGCTGAAGATTGAAGAAATAAGCCGAGCTCTCCAAACCATATAATTATCACGCGCGAAAGGTATGCGTGGCTTCTCTACAGCGTGCTAGTATGGCCTCCCTTTGTCCTTGGTTGAGAATTTACAGCCTGCCGTGTAAGCGCGTCACCCTTGGCGAGGTCCAAGTGCTGCCGCAGGAAGCCGTTGAACCTTAGCTTTGTCACATATGGCAGCGCAGCTGGGACGCCTTGGCCATGGAGGAAGAAAAGGGAGCATTACGTCACGCAGCCAGCGTTGGCAAGTGTATGCTCCGTCACGGCCGGTCTGGACGCGCGCGCTCGCTCTCTCTTTTACGGCCTGAGCAGCTGCCACGACTACAATGGATCTGTTTCTATACAGGACGACGGCGCGTTCCGCGCGAGGGCGTCGCGAGCCAACCCACCAAAGCGCGTTGCTCTGCATGCGCTTCGTATAGTAAACCAGCTGTTCCCGGCCACTTTACCGTGCTAATTATTTTTTCCGCATGTAGAAAGTGGTGGAAGCAGTACAGGTGCGTGTGGGGACAGTCTGGCTTTCTAGGTACTCATGCACTCGGCAAAAGAAGAGGCGCACTCAGTGCTACTAGCAACAAGAATGGGTTGGTTGGTTGGTCAAACTTGACCATCTTATATTTGATGGAGGCGAAAATGCTTGGGGCTTGTGCGCTTGGATTTAGGTGCACCCTAAAGATTACCAGGTGGTCGAAATTCCCGGAGCCTTCCACCACGGCGTCCTTCATAAACATAACGCAGTTTTCGGATGATAGACGGCATGCTGATGCAGATGTCCCGAAGTGCGTCCTTCTGCTTAGTTTCTACAATGAGACGGATTTTCTCAGCCTTGTGGCGAACCGCTCAATTGTGTGATTGTCAAAAATGTTTCCCCGAACCATCATATGAGATTGTGACGGTCTTCGAGAAGGCAGTGAAATATCTTTACCGAAAGAAAATCCTCGAGACACTGCAATTTACTGTTCAGACATATCTTGAAGATTCGCCGCTTCTGGTCTGTCCGGAAGGTGTGGACAAGAGTCACGCCAGTGTCGGAGCACATCATCTCTGAAAAGTTTCTCCGGATTCTTCTCGTGAACTACACAAAAAGTTAACAGATCAGAATGACAAGCCTTCTGGCTATATTCACAAGCCCGCGCGGAAACATTTCCGGCTGTGAACACAGTGTGTTTTACCAGCAGTGCTTTTTTTTTCTTTTCAGTTCTTCTTGAGCATTATATTATTTCAGTACCAAGGACAACATTCTGTATTGCTGAACGGTTTTTGTGAAAGTTCTTTATTTTTCTTCGCCTGCGGCCTACGTTATTGCATAAAAAGATTTTTCTCATCTCTTTACTTGCACGCTGAAGACCGCGTCTGGACACGTGAGAGCTTGGGAATTTATATGCATGCAGGGACTCAGCGTGGTGTGGTGCGAGTTTATTATTATTATTATTATTATTATTATTATTATTATTATGTTCCTTCTGCTGTGATTGCGACTCACGGCTACTTGTGGGGAGTGTGACTTTCCCCTTTTCGAGGTATTTATTTTAATAATAAAGCAAGAATTGCGACAGCTTGAATAAAAATGACCATATTTTTTTTAATTTTCTAGTACATTAATGGTTGGCATATGTGCATTTGACGTAAACGTTTTGGAAACCAATTTCTTTCAAAAAAGAATGTTTCGTGTCATTTGTTCTGACTGTCGGTGACGAATAATGCGGCCGAGCCTTCTGAGCGCGACGCGCATCGGTAAGTGCTCTCACGAGCAGCAGAAGCGGGCGAATCAGTGGCTTGTGCCTCTCCCTCGGAAAAGCGGAAAGCACCAGAGTTGCCATATATATGCTTGCTACCGTATTCTCACCGCATTGGTACCATGCATAGCATATAGACGAGCATCAGAAAGTGACACGGCAAGTCTGAGGCCGAGCATTCCCAGCGCGCGCTAGCCTCCGCAACGGCCGGGAGCTGGTTTAGAGATGGATGGATGGATGGATATTAGGAGCGTCCCCTTTATAACGGGGCGGTGGCCGGGCCACCAAGCTCTAGCTTTATTTCTTTTTCGTTTACAACCATTTCTTTTCCCGAATCACACATATTTTCACAACTAATTTTTTTCCTCGTCTATTTATTTTATCTATTATCGTTCTGCTGTGATGGAACAATCTTACCCGAACTACCTTGCGCTTTTGTTTGCTCCATACTTTTGCGCCACCAATGCTCTAAGCGCCTTTTACTTATATCTATCGCCGGCATGTTCAGCTTTCCCCTGTTACTCCTGAAACCCATGGCCTCCTGTAGGGTAGTGTCCACAGCTACACCTGGGTGGACATCTGTACATTCAATCAAAATATGGTCTGTCGTTTCCCTAGCTTTTCCACAGCACGTACATGTATCCCCTTCTTTATTGAATTTCGCTCTGTAACTTCGGGTTCTCAGGCAACCGGACCTTGCCTCAAACAGTAAAGCGCTTCCCTTTGAATTATCGTAAAATTTTTCTCTCTTGATTTCGTCTTTCCCTTTTCGGTAGCGGGTTGGCTCGGAGCGCCCCCGCCAAGTTGCGGCGATAGGTAGCAACAGCCCCCCGTGCGCAGGCCGTAAAAGAGAGAGCGAGCGCGCGCGTCCAGACCGGCCGTGGCTCCGTGAAGCCACCAGCAGTCGCCCAGCACGTGACCTTTCGCGTCAAAGTAACGCAGTGATCGAAATTCTCCGAGATGTTGGGTACCCGAGGTGCTGAGGGCGCGCTTTTGTTCGGGCTATTTTTTTTTTTATTTGGCCGGCAGTTGCTCTTACTGCCCCGCCGGTGTGTCATAGCTATCTCCGAATGCTTTTTGCTCTACGGCAGTTTCCTGCAAACATTTTTTTTTTTTTTCGCGCTTTGCGCACATTTCGAAAAGTTTACAACGCAATGCCAGCAACGCGCTGCGCACATGCGCTGCAGGTATACGCTTCGTCTGAAGTAAAATGAATGCTGTGCGTGATAAACATCGAGGATGTGAACATATTGTTTTGTCGCTGTTCATAGATAAGCAGCATGCACGAGATATTGAAACACAGAAAGAAGCGTGCGTGAAATACCCTCGGAGCCATCTCGCCGCTGCTCGCCGAACTTACGCGCAAACCCACTGGTCGGAGTCAGAAGGGTTCGGAAACCGCGAGTAATTGAAACATACCGTGCGCTCAGACGTATTATGCGTGTCCCTTACGTTTCAGTGACGAGTTCGGCCACCACTGTTGGCTTCGATTTCGTGACGTAACGCTCCCTCCTATATTCTCCCTTCATGGCCTCGGCGTTGCGGATCACGTGGCGTGACCTCACACATACACTTTGCGAGACATGGCGTATATAGAGCTTTCGCTCTTACACGGACACAAATACGAGCACAACAAACATCGCGCGTGGTATATACTGCCAGCTGCTCCCTCGAATGCGCTTCCTTTCGGCAAAGTGATCAGCGAACCACATGTGCGTGAAGCACGGCGTATCATATATACCATTTGGGTGGAGATTGTGGTTCGGTTAAGGAAATGACGCTAATTTCTGCAGCCCATGTCGGGGGCATGGCTAAGCGTCCGGGGGGGTAGGGGAAAATGGACTGAAAGATATAGAAAGGAGAGGAAAGCAGTAGTGGAGGGCTCCGGATGCACTGTCAACGCACAGTACACTTGCCTCTGGTATTGTGCGTTGTCAGTGCACGTTAAAGAACCCCAGGTGGTCGAAATTTCCGGAGCCCTCCACTACGGCTTTTAACGCGATAGCGTTAGAGAGCTCGTTCCGCAGAAATACCGCCGTCGGTGACGGCGTCTCCACGCGTCTCTGGTGAGCGAAAAATAACAGTTCTAAAAATGGGCAACTATGTCTATCTATAGCGGAACACATAGCAAGCAATGTCTCGACTACCATGGCCTCCGAGACGGCGAGCGCACCCGCCATCTCGGGGGCTGTTCTTACGACACCATTAAAGAAGTGAAGTACTGCAGTTGCCATTTCACCGACCATAAGGCGATGCTTGTTGCGGTTGGCCGGAAGAGGTCTCCAGAAGAACAAATCGAACAGCTGCCAGACAGTTGACGCAAGAAGGACGACAGAATGTCACCATTTACGAATAAAAGTGTCACGCCTACGCGCAGTTCATAATACAGGACCATGTGACTACATCACTGTACAAAATTTTCATGAAGTTGATATAAAAGTGTTGTTAAATAGATCGAAAACCTCTACCATTACTATAGATACGTAGCGCGCGCGTGTGTGTGTCTGTACGTGTGTGTGTGTAACAACACACATTAATAAGTATGCACTGAGTCGTTGAAGTGCACACTAGGGTCCTGATTTCGCTATCGCGTTCAACTCTTAAAGGCGAAGCTTAGGGGTCCCCCAATTTTTTTCTCTCTTTTCTATCTCTTTCAATCCATTTTCCCCTACCCCACTCGTTTGACGTGATCCACCAGCACCCATTCGCCCACTGACGGCAGCGCCTGCCTATTTATTGGAAGGGCGAAACTTCGACCGTTTCTATAGCGACCTGTATTTCGCGGGAAACCCGAACTCGGTGACAGACGCTCGCATGCCCGATGCGGGTGCCTTCTGTATTCGCCGCTGACTACTTTCGACGTTTATGATCTGCCGCGAAGCGCCGGCTTCTATAGAAACCGGAGCGAAAAACCTTTGTTTTCTGTTTTCAAGTTTCTTCACAACGCTGATAGGAATGCGGTGCCGTCGCTGGGCTTGGGCGCTTGTTGTTGCTACTTGATCTGGCCAGCCGCGTCTTTCAAGTAAGCCGTGAAGTGTCCACACCTAAGGGTAATAATATCTTACGTTCTGGACGTGAAATGACGGTAGAACCGAACGTTATACTGTCCGATATTCTGGCTCGGTGAGTTGAGAATTGTCAATTGCGCTAGCGTGTTCCTTTTGCATGTCACTGCGTAGTTCATGAATGCAATAAATGATCCCATATATATTTGGTTGCACTTGTGTTATACTGCTGCTCTGTGTGAAAATTGAGATTCCACAACATTTACTGAATTGCTGTGGTGTTTAAATGAGAAAAAAAAATCTGGCTGGTCCCTCTGTCCGAGCAATCGGTATAACACGAAAGTGACTTCGCATAAGCAGTTGAACCTTTATAGTTACATCGAGGTGAATTTGTCATCGGGGTTTCGCTAGTACGGCTACATTTAACGTGGATGAACCCGCGCTCACACATCGCCTCTAATAACATCCATGAACAACCCCTTGTGGTAACTGAAGTAGTTTACGTAATAACGACAGAGTCGATAGTAAATGCCGCGCGATAAATGCATCAGTGATGCTTACTTGCGCCACATTGACTCGTCAGCGTCGTTGCCGTACTATGGGCACCTAACGCAACAGTTTTCTTGTTGCCATCACGCTCGAAGAGCAGGAAGAGACGCCATGCACGACGAAAGGTGACCGGTGCCCTATCACTGCGCTTTCGGCGCTCATGCTTAAAGTTGTACGCACACGCCTTATATTCCTTCTTTTCAGGGCGAAGCTCCTCAAGGTTAGGGTCTGTCCGTCCGTTGTAGCGCGTTACCTACTAGGAACGCGCTACCAGCTCGCAAAGAAGGAGAACGCGCCCTCACCGCGACGAGACAACGTGGGCGGAGGCAGCGTCTTCTAGCGAGTTTCTTGATCCAAAAATACCGACTGCTCGCGTTGGAGAAGCGTTCACCGGCCACCATATATGCACTGGATCTTGACTTGCAATGAAGTGCTGGTGGGAGATTTCACTTGTGCGTAGCTGAACCACAAGAATTCGTAGCGTGCGCGTTAACTAAATCAATCCCGAACTCGGCACGATCTACGATGAACATCCGGAGCTTCGCCCACTCGTCATTCACTCCGTGGATATGCTGTGAATTTTTTTCGTTTCTTTCCTCATCCGGCACGGCGCGCGTGCATCGAGGCGCACTTTAGAACGCTCCTGAGATGTGCCGCCACCCAGGAGAGGCGGAGTGAAGCTGCAGTGCTTCACTTCGCTTCTCGCTGGTGGCGGCACCGTTCCAGGCAAAGTGCCCGTCGATCCGCGCGCGCTGAACCGGACGAGCGTCAAGGAACAACGAACGAAGCGAGATAACAGGGAACATAAGGCGCGTTCGTACAACCTCGAGTACGAGCGCCGACAGCGTAGAAGTGGGTAGAGCACTGGTCACCTTTCATCGTGGAGCCGGGGGCTGCGAGTTTGGTTCCCAGCAGTTCATCTGAAACGTTTCTGCGTGTTTTTCTTTGTTATTTTTAGATGAACGCTTTACCGTGTCACATCCGTTACGGAAGTGACGTGTGGGGTCGTGGAGGACCCCGGCATAAAGCACTTTTGTTAAAGAAAAGTAGGCTGTTGAGCCGCCGGCGTCGCGTTGTCATACGGCGTTGATTTTTCGACTAGATTTGATCAGCGCAGCTTCGTCCTCGGGTCTTCCCCCCCCCCTCTCTCTCTCTCTGTTTCTACTTCTAATAATCCACTAATTTCCGCGCATTCAACGCTTAGCTTTCTTTTAGTAGAGTAAGGTAGCTTGCTGGGTGTGTTGGTACAGATTCATGGCGTAAAAATTCCAGCGGGAAACGACGCGAGCACAAAGAAGAAGGACGCATAGGACTGAGGCTGGACTTATAACTGAGGTTTATTGGAAAAATTTTTGTTCTAGTGAAACTCCACCGCTTGGTGCTTGCGCGTGTGCGGTGGAGTTTCACTAGAACAAAAATTTTTCCAATAACTTAAGTTGTAAGTCCAGCCTCAGTCCTGTACGTCCTTCTTCTTTGTGCTCGCGTCGTTTCCCGCTGGAATTTTTTACACCATGAAGCATTCTTTGAAAAGGAGTGATTGGCTCTTGCGTCCGCGTCCTGCGGGCGAAATTTTTCAACGTGAGCGACGTTTCGGTTCGTACTAAACGTCATTTATGATTCGCCCTTCTGTCTACATTGCTCTTTATGCAGTGCCACTACAACATGGAGGAGGCCCGTACACGACCGAACCTGCAGTCGCGACAGCAGCGGGGGAATGCGGACAACACCACACCACAGAAGTGGCAGGCGTCGCATCGAGTACAGTGCAGATGGTACCTGTTGTGTCATACCTGTGCTTCCCTGTCGTCATGTACCAGGCTTGCACCGTAGAAACCCCGTCAACAGCCGACTCGCTTCCTCACGACGAGTCGACTGTAACGCCGTGTGTTACGAAGGAGGACACCTGGGCAGCCAACGGTCAGTTCCAAACGCTCGCTCACCGAATCAGTATTTAGTAGTGCAGGCATCAATAGAATGTGTGCTTATGTGGCAGCCGTGATTGCAACAGTGCCGGGAGTACTAGTAATGCTTTTGTCAGATGAAACACGGTTTTACAGTGAAGCCTCTACCGCGTCCTCATTGCTGTGATCGTACAGCCAACATTCCGGGCGGGCGGATAACCCTGTAACTTTATTTACGCATATTTTATGCACAGCCGACATATACAGACAACACAGCTAAGTTAGTGGTGTCAGTATGGTTAGTAGCGCCCTCTACAGAACGCCCTTACACCACACTCATAACCATCAGCCAATGGTCTTGCACGAGGCTGCAAATAGTTTCTGTACTTCAAACTTCGCTCGTAACGAAAACACAATGATGAATGCAAGTGTAAATTTGTGCTAGTTCTTAAGTTTATGTGTTTTCATTCGTTTTTAGAGTGGAACATGGTAAGGCAGATTCTCTATGAGGCGACGATGAAACGCTTGCAACACGAAAACATCACTTCGGCGGCCCCCGATTCGTTAGAGCCCGCGGTGTCTCAACTCGTCAACGACTGCTATTATGATGGGCGGAATCACAATATGTGCACACGTCACGCCGCGGTCAATCATTCAAAAAGCGAGCGTTCAGATGATCGAGCTGCTCGCCGTATCGCCTTTTCAATGATTGACTGCGGCGTGGCGTGTGCACATATTGTGGTTCCGCCCACCGCAATGGCGACCTGGGCTCGGACGAATCGGGAGCCGCCGAAGCGAACGTTCGGAAAACGAGCCGCTCGCGCGATGCCGCGCCAGGACGCCATCTTGAAGGGCTCGCGTGAGGCGAATTTGTTTTGCTCCTGTGATTGGCTGGCGGAGTAACACCGATGCGCACGGTTCGTCTTGTCTTTGCCATCTGCTGTTCTTTCGTACTGTAGTGTTGTGTGTTTCAGTGGACATAGAAATCCAGATGATGATGATGACGATAACCATGATGATAGTGGTAGTGTTACGGATCGTAGTACTGCAGCAGCTGTGTAATCTTAAGTTGAGTAAAAAGACGAGGACGCCGGGAGCAAGAGAATAAAATCTTAAGTTGTAGGTTGGGTTCCTTAAGCAGCACAGAGTTTTCAAACATTGCCCGTAGGAGACACCGTAACTGTAGTCATGACCAGGATATGGCGACATGTGCATGTGGTGCCACCATTTTGGGGCAACAGCAGCGCTTTGCCGTAACTGATCTCGAATAATATCTTGACTCGCCAGAGTTGGTTCATGCTCGGAGGTATGCAGCGCGAAATAAACGAAACAGGAGGCACAAATATAGACTCAGAGACGAACACCGACTGTGCCTTTAGAATTTTGGAAACCCTTTGGCATTGACCATACCCACGGCTTGTAGAGATCCAAAATGGGCTTGCACCGAGTGGCGCGATGATGTGTGCTTGACGCAGTAGGGAACTACTGGCAACGGGCATGTAGGTATACGGCAGTCAGGTCTGCACATGCCAAGGCCGGGTCAGTGCAGAAGGTTCCATAAAGGAGAGCGCCCAATGTAGAAGAAATTGGTTGCAATAGTACTTTGACTCGGGCGGAGTTGGTTCGTGTGCGGAGATGTGCAGCGCGAAATGGACCAAGCTCAAGTTGAAGCACTTGTTGAGCTGTATCCCATGCCCACTTGCGTATTGAGACAGATAGTCCGAGGAACCATCTGTCTATATACGGTTCACATACATTTTTGCTATCGCGCTTTCCTTTCCGTATAGCATGCACGCAAGCGACTTACGTTTCGTCCGCACCGGACAGCTGTAACAGCGTCACCGCAGGCTACGAGAAGTGGGCGAAAGAGAAGGGTGACGCGGAACCAGGTGAGTATGCCAGACTTCCGGCGTCAGTCATTAAAGGGGCCCGGAAAGGCAAATTACGCACGTCGCTTTTACTGTGCGTTTGCTTGGTGCGAGACTCAATGATGATCGTAGCACCAGTGAAAGAGGCGAAGTCAAAGCGTATAATATTTCAATTCCCTTTAAGTCGGCTCCCGCGCCGACGGCAGCATCATGAGCAGTTTCTTGGAGCGGATATGGCGCTCCTGTGCTGGCTGCGTTGTCGGCTCTGGTTGGCCGGGAGGAGTCGGGAAGAAAAATATGCATCGCGCTTA
This sequence comes from Hyalomma asiaticum, assembly GCA_013339685.2. Lineage (NCBI taxonomy): Eukaryota > Metazoa > Arthropoda > Arachnida > Ixodida > Ixodidae > Hyalomma > Hyalomma asiaticum. Next base: position 51,260,140 of record CM023486.1, read on the forward strand.
CAGTGTCCCGACTATAACCAATTTTTAAATGTTTTATGCTTGCTAAAGCTGCTAAAAGGCACAAACTTGTGCATTGCGATGTCATTTTACGTGTAACTGACACGAGGAGCGGTGTATGGCCCGCGTGGTCGCTGTGATAGGAAGGCTACAGATGGCAGCACGGTTCCGGTTCCGCAAGGTGTAAGCCACATTTTGATTGGAAGCAGCGCTGCACGTCTCTGGGTGAGTGAAATGCGAGAGCGGATGCCGAGATCTGTCGCCTGCTTTTAATTTGAATTTGTAAGCTGAATAACTTCCGCTTGCCCGCATTGATTTAGAAAATTCTTTTTGAACTTACCTCACGACAATACAAAGAACCCGTTTCGATGCAAAACGCGGTGAGTAAATTACGGTTTCAGGGCCCCTTTGAGGCGAGAACCTTGTGTACGTGTCCCATGCGGAAGCGCCCTTAAAGGGGTCCTGAACCACCACTCGGGCTTGGTTTTCAAAACGGCTGGGTGTGTATTGAATGCCTCTCAGAAATTCACAGCCGAAAGAATTTTTCAAAACGGTTTGTTAGGAGCGAAGATATTGCAACCGGAAAACTTCCCTTTCCAGCCCTGTTTCAGCTCTGCGGAATAGAGGGTACAGAGCTCCTTAGGGCGGTGTCGAAGGAGGTGCCCCGCCCACCTCTTTACGTCACCAGACTTAGCGACGTGTCAGTGGCTGACGAAAAGCGCGCGACTACCGGGGGCTGTTTAGGGGCTGTTTTCTTCGCAGCGCGCTTGTGGCCGCCTGCTCGCTTCGCGCCTGGGCTCGGTCGCGTGTCCTCGCGATCACCGCATTCTTTTTTTTTCGATCCTCCGAAGCTTTGTTTTCGTTCATCGCATACGTTTAGGCTCGCAGGTGTGAGCGTTTACTTTGTCAGTGCGCTGCGTGTCGTCGATATTGCGCATAACGCGGCGTCAGGACAAACAGCGCAACTGCCAACGCTGCTCCACCTTGTCCTGCATAACCCAAGTTAGTTAATTGTTGATTAGTGATTGTAGACGGGATAATCATGCTGCCGGGCTCGAACCTGACTACTATGACTCGGAAGGAAGACCTTCAAAACTCCGACCCTTGCCGACAGGTTAATGTGGAATAAGGTGCGTTGACATGCGGTAAGAATGATGGATTAATTTAATGTGTGAATACACTAGTTCAGTTTTAACAGTTAAGCTGTTTAAGCTATTGGTGAAACTGGCAAATCTGCCGAAAACTCCGCTAAGTTATGTAATGCTAGCATAACACTACCACGCTGTAGTAAAGACAAAGCTCCGTAGGACGAGTCAGGTAAGGCTAAGTCTCATTCAATGGAGCCTAATTAAGATTCCAAGGACTAGTTAGGTAAGGTTAAGTCTTATTCAAGAGAGCCTAATTAGGAATAATTAATTGAGGCCTAGTTCAGACAGGACTAATCCAACTGAGCCAAACCAAGCCAAACTGAACTAATTCAACCTGAATTGAGCTATGACAAGTAAGTCACACCTAATTAAGCGGATACTAATGATTTATAATTAATTGAGCCACGATACTAATAACCATGTCTAATTAAGGTAAATCTAAATATGCGATGCCTAATTTAGCTGATATGAACAAATCTAGCGTAAGCAAGCTTCTAATTAAACCTTGTTTAATTATTAGTGCTAATTAAATCACGCATAGCTAGGTATTACTAGTTAAGTCAAACCTAAACTAGCACTTATTAATCAAAGGTAAATTATGCTAATACTTCAAGGTCATGCCTCATTAAGTTGAGACTAAACATTTCAGGACTAATTAGGCTAACACTGATTAAATCAGGCCTATTTCAGGTAGTATTCATCAAGCGATATCTAATTAAGATAATATGTCAAAGAACAGCGTAACTAGGCCTGTACTAATTAGGCCATGTATAATTAAGATATGACTAATTACCGCAAGCATAATTATATCATGAGTAATGAATACCAGCGTATTAAACAATGTATCATTAGGTATAAGTTAATTAGACCGAGTCTAATTAGCGTAACACTAATTAGGTCCTGGCTTATTAAATTAAGACTGTCTCAATAAGCTCAGATTATTAAGTTACGCCAAATTAAGCCAAACATTACATATGTTATGATTTCATTCGAAACTATTTACCTTAGTCAACCCTGATCTGCTGTAATCCTTAATTCACCCTAATCTAAGTCTAGCGTAATCCGCTCTATAATATGCCATAGTCCACCTTAATGCACCTCCGTCTGTCTTAATTCACCCTAATGCACCTTAATGAGATCTAATCCACTCAAGTACACCGTAATCAGACCTCGTCCTTTAATCTACCTTGTAGAAGAAATATTTTGGGTTCGACTCCAGCCATGTTATTGAGTACGAGTACTAGAAGGTGGCGTATTGGAGTACCATAGGGAATAAACCTATCTACAATCACTGATGAATTAAAGTTTGGGATTAATTAGTGATGTATTACGGGCTGCAGGCATGCATTTGTTGGCTTCTTGGAAAACTATATTTATGGTGACTTTTGCACCGCACCGTTCGCGTCCACGCCAAGGTAGTTTACGGACGCCTTCCAATGGCATCTATGAGGCTTGCGCATTAACAAATATATTTTTACATATTTCCAGCAACTATTTTGCTATAGAGGTGCTCACAACGCAAGGAAAAGCGAGCGCACGGCACGCACGCGCTTACGGTTTTAAAAAAGGCGCGCTGCGAAGGGCCCGCACACAGCCGAGGCGGGCGTGTCTGCCATCGGCCAATAGCAGCGACGCTCCTTGTAAATGCTCTATGACGAAATAGAGCATATTCAAAGAGCGTGAGGAGAAGCCGCTTTTTGAGTTGAGGGCTCCTGAAGAAGTGGAAGCTTTGTGCTCCGCTTGTGAACGCTACGCTTCGCGGATGACTACAGCATTTGGCTGAGATGTTCGTTGCAGCGTAGGCAAGCCGTAGAATATGTTTTTTCACCAAGCCCGGAGGGTGGTTCAGAACCCCTTTAAAAAAAGTTGGCAGTGACCTTGTCGTATACCCGGTGTCGCCGGGTATACGACAAGGTTAGAGTGTACTAGAAAGGTTGAGTGCCGCGATCCCCCACCGGCGCCCATGCTTTCAAGCGACGCTCCAAACACGGAAAATTTATGTGGGGGCGCTGCGGTCGAGGTGGTTTGGGACGCGCCGAGTCGTGCGCTGTCGGAAGTGGTAACGAGTGCGTGGAACGCCTCGCCGTTCGTTGGTTTTGGCTTCTTTTTGATGCTCACTGTGCCCTGTCCACGACGTCCCCTGGCCCTCTCAGTATAATATGCCGAAGTACCGCCATCGGCACTGCTATGCACCAGGCTGTCGCACCGGCTATTCAGGTGTTAAATTCAAGCGAAAACTGTCTCTCTTCAGCGTCCCGAAGGACAAGCACTCAATGCTTTTACCTTTCGAAGGAGGATATAACGTTGACTGTTTCGTAAGGAAATGTGTTAACATATTTAATAAATTATGGCGTGTCTGCGACGGGCCTTTTAAGATTGCATGCACACATTATATACAGGCCCACAGGCAGGAATTTCTTTCAGGCGGGGGGGCGGGGGGGGGGGGAACCCTCTCATGGCTTTGACTAGTTCAGAAAAACATCTATTTTCGTTATTTATTTTACGTAAAATTGCATTATGTGCTGTAAGTAACTTCTTCAATGCAGTACCTGTATTTTCTATTAGCACATCACTATGTTATCAACACTATCACCTAACAAAAATTTCGGGAGGGGCTCAGGCCCCTAGGGCACCCCCTCCCCCCTGGTTACAGGCGTCGTTACCATGTTCCGGCACACTAAAGAGGGAGGGTGGGGGAAGGGGGGGAAGCATGGCAGTCGGTGATTGACTAGTTGCTACGTTCACTTAGTCCGATCGTGTTCCGGGACACTTTCAGACCGAAAACTCGTTCGCGGAACACGTTTAATAAGCCCTTCTCTTTTAAAAGCCTTCCAGCCTCCACATTCGAGGCGAAGGCACATAAGCACTATATACGCATCATTTAATAATTAATGTCAGCTTGCTAGAGCGCGACTGCGCAAGCGTATAGGCAAATAGCTTTTCCAACCGAATAACTGACACTACAGATTAACAGGACAAATCAATATTTCTGTCCAACGCTCGTCCTTCCTATCCTTTTTTGTTTCTGTCTTCGTCTCCTTACACCGCACGAGCTACTGCGAAGGGGACATTCCACGGTTCTCTTATGGATGAGGTGTAAGGAAATGTTGGCACACAAATAATGCGCCGGCCACTTCTTGGAGCCATCTATATCGCGTGTGTATATCCTGGATGTAATGTATATGTGATAGAGCACTGTAATCAAAATTTGAAGCTTTTTCTGGTGCTCGTGCACGCTCCCTGCAATATATAGGGGGCGAACGGATTTGCAGCGAGGAGAGAACTTCATGAGCGAGAGCTTTGGGCTGTGAAATATCGTTTCAGAAAAGCTGGGCTTTCGAAGATTGCTTGCGAGCTTAAAAAGGAAGGAACCATGTGATTGATTTGGTGGATGGTTCATAAGTGCACGAAAAAATTTCAGGGGGGGGGGGGGGCTGAAGCCCTACAAGATAAAACAGTGTGATTAAGGTCGCCAATACCCCACCGCATGCCTCCATAGACGCTGAGTTTCCGAAGCTGCATGCCTAGCCACGGCTATGGCACTCGGCTGCTGATCCGAAGGTCGCGGGATAGGATCCCGGCCGCGGTGGCTACATTGCGATGGAGGCGAAATGCCATAGGCCCGTGTAGTGTGCGATGTCAAATGCACGTTAAGGAACCCCAAGTGGTTGAAATTTCCGGAGCCCTGCAGTACGACGTTTCTCATAATCGTATCGTGGTTTTGGGACGTAAAAGCCCCATATGTCACTCAGTCATTCCAAAGCTGCATGGGTGGCACTTAATTTAAAGCGAGTGTTTGGCCCTTCATCAACTCGTTCCGAGCGCTGCTGCGAAATCGACGAGCATTCGCCGCTGTGTTTCGTGCAACACCAAGACGTGGCACCAGATGACGTAACTTAGCAAGGGCTACGTGCAAGACGAGACCTTTGATATTCGCACAGGGCTGTAGGACGTCGGTTATTGTCGCCGCTCTTATTATTTACGTTCAAGAATTGTAGTTTCGTCCTGGAAAGCACGTTTTTGTTGCGGCCCTTGTCGGAAGCATGGCCCATGCAGCGCTCGGGGGGGGGGGGGGGGGCTGAACTGACGTAAATCGTTGGAAAGGAGAAAAAAAATGTGGTTGATCCCTCTCTCATGGGAAGCTGTATAACACGAAAGTGAAACGTGTCTTCGCGAAGTTGTGGAATGCATAAGCGGAAATCTGGCGACTCGAGGGGCGGGAGATGCCTTGGGTACTGTGAACATGTGAACACGTCGAATCTAGACATCAGCGGCCCCTCGACACGGCACAGGGATTCTCGACAGTTGTACACGAGAGAAAGTTTTCGAGCGACGAACATTTATCTGGAAACACTGACTTGCACGCGCCAGAGCCCTGCGCAAGCCTGCCATAAACGAGGATCGCCTTGAACGCCTTGAAAGGGAAACCGAACGGGTTGCCAACCGATCGTTATGTGAAAACACAGCTCACTGCAATGAAAGGAAAATGATTTGCTTGTCTACGGCCGTCTTTGCAATCCTGGAGGAAGTGCGCGTCGCAACTCAACACACCTGGCCATGCAAGACGAATTTTGCAGCGGCCGCGTTCGTACTTTGCCCCAGGAACGTGTCGTCACGACGCCGCCACGGCCCTAACTTCCTCGGCGGTCGAGACGCGTACACTACCGAAGCGTTGAGCAATTTTTAAAAAGGAGGAGGTAATGGTGATTTGTTGTGGTGAACTTGTACTCAGTTCACACCTTCTCCTACTTCGCTTCCTCGTGGAGCCAAGCTCCCCCAGCTGACGTTGCCGCTGCGAAGTAGGATGGGTGGTAGCATTTTCCCTACTGCCTGTCTGAAGTTGCGTTGTCCTCTACTTGAAGGATGGAAACCAGCCTTTTTCTCACATAAGCACAACTTGACTTTATATACCAGACAGCACACATATTACAGACAGTAGCCTCGGTTGGTAGGAATTACGTGGGACCGACGCTTACCAACCCTGCATACCAACTAGCACACGGAAAGGAACATGGAAACATACGGAAACAACCATCCCACTGGAAACAAAAAGAGCATACAGAAATGAAACAGCCCCGATGATTTCAGCCGGTGAACCTTGGCCTCCATTCTGCCCCTTGCTCGCACGTGCTCTTAACCTTTAAAGACGCTCCATGGGATGAGATGATGCCAAGCCCCATCGTAGCCAGCTGGTGACTACAGACATTCCTCGAGGTTGCCCGAGCTACATGTCTCCCTGGGACTGTCAAACACTCGTCAAGCCGGTTCCCAATTGCCAGCTACCCTGTTCCCAGCTGCACAACGAATTCTTAGAATGGTCGCCACCTGCCGCGCATGTCCGCCACGTGGCTGTGCGCATTCTCCGTCGCATACTCCACTATATCGGACTACCGTGATTTCCGCCTTTTTCCGACGACCTTTACACGCTGACTGCCGGCGCGAATCAGCACGACAATCTGCTTCGCTCTATCGTTTCTAGATTGCGGTACCACCGCAGTGAACCCAAGCGAACCAAGAGTGCAGTATAAAGAAAGCGATGTTAATTTAAGAGTGATTTTGCTTGTCAAACACCATAGTTCACTGCACTAAACACCTTGCTTAAATTAAATGTAACTTGTGTATGAGCGCTGTTATTCTGGTGTATCCATAGAGCGTCCAGCTTCTTCCGTCAAATCTCGGTTGAAGGTGGGTTCGAGTCCGCCTGGGTGGAACTGTTTCAGTGCGAATGCAAGTTCATTTTTTTCAAAGATCCACTTCCGTTACAGGAAGTGCGTCATTGATTTCTTGGTGGACCCTGGCATAAAACACTTTCGTGTTAAAAAAACCGTAGCGGAGGGCTCTGGAAGCTTTGACCGCCTAGGGTTCTTGCACTGACATCGCGCAGTACATGGTCCTCTGGCATTTTCCTCTCCATCGAAAGTGCAACCGCCTCGGCCGGGGTGGAACCAGCATCCTTCGTATCCACAGTCAAGCACCACAATCACTAGAGCACCGCTAGAAATCAGCAAATAGGTTTCGACTGTCACGCAAGAAGGCCGGCATCTCCCGGGTTTTCCTTACACTGACAATATTTATCACCGTGACTGACTGACAGCCACGGTGATATACAACGTCTGGTTAATATATGTAGGCGGGAAGGGGAAGCATAGTGGTTGGATTTAGAGGAATAAAGTGCGGGCTTGTGATATGCACTGACAGCAATAATCGGGCAGTATCAACAAGAGACCAGGATAGAGAAAACGGGTGCTTCAGAATGTGTGAGTGGGGGTACCTGATGGATGGAGGTCCATACATCCATCCATCCGTCTGTGCGTCCGTCCACCCGCCGTCCCCTTCACCTCCTAATCAAAACGGATCCAAGGAATGCCGAGGGTTAGAGAATAGAATTGCTTCAGGGTGTGGGTGAATGGGGGTATCTGAAAGATGCACTTGCGCCCATCCATCCATGCATCCGCCCATCCATCTGTATCCATCCATGCCCTATCCTCCCCCGCACCTGACCGACAGCGTGTACTTAATTGGTGCCTCGTACTAACAAGGTTAAAAGTGTCCACAGATCATACTCTATCACCCAGCCCCGTGGGCAACCATGTAGGGAAATGCGACTAGGGGCTGGGTAGGTAGCAAGCACGGGTCTAGCTACGCGGTTGGCCTCTGGGTGGCCCCAGTTTGCGTCGCCCTCCGATTGTGTTAGGACGGGCATGTAGGTCAGGGTTCGAATGAAACGCCACAACTGACAGGCTCTGTTCCCGTGTGGCAGCGGAGGCAGAGGTGGTCCAGAGCCTGCGGTTCCCGTCGATTGAGTCTGGTGGCATGGCAGAGGCTAGGCAGAGGCGCCATCATGACTACGACGGGACCAGGGTTCTCCCATGCCGACCTGGAAGGCTCTTCGGAGGAAGGTATAACCCACGGGGATGTAACGGCTGTCCCTCAATGGCAGCACCTGATACCCATTACGTCTCGCTGCGATACTGGGAGCATATCAAGCGTTGAGCTGCTCCATTTACTGTGGTGTGCCTGCTTCCAAGAGCCCCTTCCCACCCTCCAGGGGGCCGTATGACATGCGTCCCTCAATATACTTCTTTTGTCGCCTCATTCAATTTTGCTTAGCTGCTTACGCATTGCGGGTTCGTGATTGGAGGACTTTAGTTTCTACATCGTTGAATTGTAGGACCTTAACTCAATACATCGTTGAATGTTGTCGCAACTTTCATTTTTTTCGGCACCCTCTTCACCAGGTTCATATTTCTTATGGCGGGGTGGCTGTGACGTCATCTCACAGGCTGCACGAAGCGTCTATCCGTTTCGGTTTCGGTTTGAACACATCGTTCATTCGGTTATTGAAAATTATTGGCGAGTTTCTGAGCAAACTGACTGACCTTGGCTGCTTCGGGGCTATCAGTACTGATGGAAAACAGCGATAGTCAGAATATGGTGGAAAAACCGTTAACACACACGTTTTTTTTCCCTGATCTCTACCCCTCTATTCTTTTCTCTTAACTGTTCCTTTATGTTGCTCGCTGCGCCGCGGTCAATCTATAGGCTGCACCCTTTTCGTGAGTCACTACGGGTTTCTGCCCTGCATAGTAAGACTTACCGGCCAGGTTGAGCTATTGTACACTTACCTCGCGTGGGCCACTGAAGCTGCAGAGTGGTGCTTTTACTTGTTGTACTTGTTTTCATAAACTCCGGGACAGTCCTTGAAGTTCATTAAAATTTGTTAATATGTTTATTCCATACATTCCAGTAATAAAATAACTGTATTGGAACTGCAATAATTAAATCACTCTTTGTTGCAATGTGTGATGTAATGAACTACCTTTGTGGGCTAGAACTCAATATTGTAATGAATTACCTTGCTTCAATTGTTCAAAAAGACTGGTAATTACTTTCGTAGTTACTCTTGACTACAGCGTGGCACGTCCACTTCTCGTATGGCATAAAATATTGAGCAAGAAATAGCAAAAAAGGTTAAACTGAGTTGCAGGCTTGCAGAAATTCATAAAAGCCGCGCAGCAGTGGAACTCGCAGCTTTTAATAATATTATTTGAAAGCTACGACATCATACACTTCAGACAAGAGGGGCTGGCAGCAGCTCCGCGCTTAGGTGTCTGCGGTACAGCTCGGCAATACATTTGAAACGCGTAATTTGAAACGTGTAATTTGAAACGCGTAACTGTGTCTCCCAAGGAGAGTGCTATGGGTGTTCGTTCAGACAGAACTGCGGTACATTTCGTCGTCACACATCCCCCTGCAATATGGTCCCAGGTCCAACTACTCTTAAAGGGGCCGACAATCAATTTTTAAGGTACCTGTTTTCTTTATTTCAACGGAAAGCTTACCGGTCAGATTGTTCAGTCATGCAATGACAATGGGGAAAACGCTGCGCAAAATTTTTATCGTTGCTTTTTGCCTATGGAGTCTTAAACGCAACACATGTTGCAAACAGTGGCCGAAAGCCGTCGGTTATGCTTGCTCCAGGTTCTGCCGCGACAGAGCGCATGCGCGCTGCCTGGCAGATGCCGCGCGCATGCGCCGCGGTTAGAAGCAGGTTTCCGGGTGCGACGAAGGCAGCGCCGCTTCTCAGCGTCGGCTCTTTTTATGGAGTGGAAAGGAAATAACAGGACGGGGATGCGTTTTTATGTACCGAGTGCAATTTTAACTCTGAGTTATGGTCGTGTGAACAACAGCAAGCGACGTACAGCAATTTAAAGAATCCATAACGCAGTACCAAGGCTTTACCACTAGCATGCGCCACGTTTCAGTTGCCGCAATTTTCAAGCTCAGTTTAAAAATACACATCTTATTCAAATCGCGAAAGGGTACTTGATTTCATCACTATAATTCAAGATCTTTCCAAATGCACAAAAGTCCGTTCACGCGTTCTCACCAGTTGTCGGCCCTTTTAACTCACGCATGGTCAAGCAAGCTTCAAGACCGGCTGGAGAGACGCGTCGTTAAAGCAAGGACAAGTTGTTGCCGTGACAGCCTGGCTGCTAATCCCAATGTAAATGTGCTTTAATTGCACACATCTCGTAGTGCATAAATAAGGCACTTTTATTAAAGTAATTGCAAAGCAATTTCGTTAATTTTCAAAAGTAATGGTTCTGTAATGTCATTGCCTTCGGCCAGCTTTAATTTCTTATGTAATTTAATTACTTTTTAGAGATAAGTTTACTATCTCTTGTTTATTTTATACCTTACGTTGTGCTACATCTAAGCTCATTAGCTTTTCAGGAACGTGTTGGGATCTAAAGGCTTGCTTATTTTTCTGTATATTAGCTGTCGACTTTCGACATATGAATCAGGACCGTTTCTGTGATTTCGTATTTTCGTTCCCGTGGGGAACAGTCGTGGCTCCGAAAGAGATTCGGCTTCGAGTTAAAACATCGCATATTTCCCGCATAGCTGGACTCATTTTGCGTCTTTCCTTACTTCAGACATGACATCGAACGATCGTCGTTTAGTTCCTTTTCTTTTTCTGTGTTTCTCTTTCTCTGTCTTTAGGAACGGGGATCGAACTGAGGAGTACTAGGATTGTTTTTTAAAACAATTGATCGAGGAAGTCTCAGTTTAAAACGTGGGACGTTTCCGAGCTTTTGTAGCGTGTATAGTATAGGCACTGCCACATCGATACTGGTTCGTTTTAGAATGCCAAGCACTGCCGGAGTTTGCGGTGTCATTGCGAGTATTGCAAGCACCGCACAACGACGTAGTGGTTGTCTCCGAGGCTCAGGGCGACGGCTGGAACAACAAGACAAGTTCTCGGCGCTATAGCTGTTCTACAAGGAAACCGTATACATTCTCTCGTATTCAATACCATCAGCAGATCGCGTGAGTCATATACCGTATTTGAGCGTTTGCTGCTATAACACCTGAATCCGGCGTGGGCAGTGTACAAAAACACTGTCGCTGAGGTTTTTGGCGGTTACATAAAAAAAAAGAGAACAAACTGCTACAGGCGCTACGATGTTCGCGGTTCACTTCGTTCTGCGCCTCATACAGCGTGTGTTGTTTTCGTTGCACGCAGAAATCTCCTCTCAGCAATCCGCGGCCACTCTAACCCCCATCGGCATCATCACTCCGCAGTTGCTCGGAGCCGAACAAGATTGGCAACAGGGTAAAAGAAACATTAACCATGTCCGGATACCCTTGTGTAATCTACTGCTTTCCCAATGCCCTGTCAATCGCCGTTTTACCGTTCATCCCATATTTGCAGGATGCTCTCTAGCCCCGCCAGCCGAATCGTCGGAGACCAACGGCGACAGCGGTGAGGCGGCGACTGATGCATTGACAAGTGCGGAGGGAGAGAATTGGGATGAAGGTAAGCTTATGTTGCGACTGTCTGCGTGAGGCCCGGTAATTTCGGGCGTTTGCGCGTCCTTGTTTTATACTCTGTGACAGTGTGTGACGCTGACCACTTATCCGAACCCGGCGATGTCACACCTCAGTTACCCAGGCATATGTCCAAGACAGATAAATGCCAGAACTGTGATTCTACATAGAGCTAGTCCTGAGCACGCGCTATGGGAATGTCGAGGCATATAACAAACAATAATGGGGATGCAGCCTCTGGCCATCGCCTCCGTGCGCGATGGTAAGCTGTGTTGCTCAGCTCTGCGCTTGCAGATCAGCTTCGGGCTGTCCAGCGGGTCTAGGAAGCCCCCAGTGTTGAAGAACCTCTGGTTGCTACCTAGGCGTCGCCTTCCGCCCATCCCACAATGTCCCAACACATTTTAATGTTGTTTGAGTGACTGACGTTGGGTACTTGCAATGGAGGACACGGTGATGCAATATAGCGGATAGTGGGGCGAGCTGGTTTGCTTCCGTAATTATTTTTAAGGCAGCGTTATATGTTACAGTGAATGCCATGCACTCTTATTCGCTGTTTACTCGTCTAGAGCTGCCTGAAACGTAATGGGTTCAACTGCCACTGGGGGTTAGATTCCTATAGCACACTAAGGGTGCTACGTCCGGAACTGCACTGATCTAGCTTGCTTTACAGCGAAGCTATACCCAGTTTTCACCAGCTTTGAGGGCACTTCGCTATATTTCGGGAAGGTCGCGGGCGGGAATAAGAATGGTTATGAATTTAAGCGTGTACGCGTGTAGGATCTCCCTGCATGCCAAACGCCATCACCCCACCTAAAGCGAAGCTTTGGCCTCTTTTGTGTCGTTTCGGAGTCTACTTGACGTCGTAATTATTTTCATTAATTATTACCGATAATTACAGAACTTATATTGCTCAATTTCGTCCTCTAAATCATATACAGCCATTACTTGGAACCATTTCTGTGCTTCTGATTCATAAAGGCTTTGGGCTTTTCCAATTTTCGTCCCGGCTTCGAAGGCACACCTCCGCACGACCCACTCACAGGGCTGGCGCTGTAAGACGTACAATCCGTAAGAACATAGCTGCCAGCGAGAGGAAAATAAAACTTCGAGGGAAGAAGGAGGCATCTTGTAAACCGAAAAGCGATTCGGGTACTGAAAATATGATCAATGCGGCGTGTTATCGTTACGTGGCGCTTGGGTTAATGAACGCTGAATAGCTCAACTTTGGGCTTTCGTAATTGTGAGGCACACTAAATGATGCTAATGAAGCTAATTTGTCCTTGTGGCTTTCAGCCTAGCTTCGTCTATCTAGCTATTCTAATGAGGTGTACTGAAGGTCAGGAGAGCCTCTCGTGCGAGGTTCGCTATATGGGACGTCTGCGTCGGGCATATTTATTTATTTATTTATTTATTTATTATTATTTATTATTTATTTATTTATTATTAACGCGAAAGCGTTTCTTGGCTAGGTCGGCGATAGCGCGCGCCATCTCCCGTCCGCAAAAAAAGCGTCCGCAAAAGCCGTGCCCGGAAAGCACGTGACCTCACCCACCGGAAGTGACGTCGGCGCCTACACCGCAGAGGCAGTCGGCGCGCGCTCGGCTCTGCTGTAACTACTTGCAGCGGCTTGCGGCCGCGTCGCCGCGTTTCTTCTCTCGGTTGGCGAAAGCGCGCACGCCCAGCTTCGTGGCGTCGCCGTAGCAACACTCGGCGCGCGAACCCGCCAGCTAGACCATCGTTCCTCGCCGGCATGCGTGCCGAGTTCAAAGTCGAATTGAAGGCGCCCACTGAGGCCATCACGACGTTGAGGTGTTCGTGCATCGATCTCGCATTCACCAAGGACCCATACACTGTGCGAGACGTGATGTATGTCTCCACCTACTACTCGGACCACAAGGCCAGGGTAGTGTCTATGTACCCTGGCCCAAGTACGCCGTCACTGGAACGATAAGAGTGTGATGACACCGGTGACTGTCTAGTGACACCGCCCACAACGCCGCGGCGGTGGTGCTACTTCGATATGCCCGAGACCTGCCCGGGCATATCTGCAAATACTGCCTGGACGACGAAATAGAAGGGGGCATGGGAAGTGTCGACACCGCTGTGAGGGCATCAAATCATGTAAATAAAATCCGGCCTCCCACATTGCCTCAATCTTTACAACACAATTCGGCAACACCAGGTTGCAGCACCCCTCCGCAACGACAATCTAGCCAAAAGAAACGCTTTCGCGTTCTCATATCATAAGAACATGCTTAGGGATTGTCGAACTCTTTTATTTATTTATTTATTTATTTATTATTATTTATTTATTTATTTATTTATTTACTTATTTATTTATTTATTCATTCATTCATTCAAAATTTCTTACAGGCCCACTGAAGGGCATTGAGTAAAGGGGGCATCCGTATTTACAAAACAGAAAAATACACAAGAACTAAGCAATAACAAAGAAGAAAGCGGAGAAAAGAAAAGAACAAGGCAAATATTACGAACAGTAAAGTGCAACAACCTTATACAATGCTAAATAACGCGCAACAAAATCAGGTTATCACGGAAACTTTCACGGTTAGGAATGGATGCAATGCGATCAGGAAGACCGTTCTAATGTGCGTGTTATACATTCGTCTATGTTATACATTTTCTTCGGACATCAATGAGCCGTGTTCAGATCCGAAACTCACGGCGACGACGGTATACTTCCGCACCGCACGACAAGCCCTGCTAACTGTACCGTTCACAAATATTAGTACTCTGTAGTGGCGAGATCGAAGATTGTTGTTTCCGAACGTGTTCGGTTTTCGCCGCTACCCATTGGACTATACAGTATAAGGCCTCGCTGTCGTCGTCAACCGCGGGGCGCGGCCACGCTTTTGGTGACGTTAGAACGACGATACGCCCCTGTCATTCGATTCGCAACCGAACCGAACAGGCCGGGCAGCAACGGCAACTTCTCTGCAGTTCGAGCCAACACGTGCTCGCTTCGGGAACAGCTTCGCGTGCGTTGTGTGCGACACCGTCCATGAGACCATGCGGATAATGTTAATGATCGTGAATTGTAGTAGTCGCACTTACTATTGTGTGAGAACGCGTTCAGGTTTTTGGAATAAAATGCATCGTTTTCATATAATAAGCTTACGTTTATAGAAGGCGGAAAAAAAGATACGTTGCGTTTTGTAGTATTGTATAGCAAACGACACGACACACGATGCCTGCGAACCGGGTATAGTTTACCGATGGCCGACTTTTCGACCCTCCCGTTCACGCAAATTTTACGGGCCACCTACTTCGTCCCGAAGTTGCAGCAAGCGAACGCGTTCTTTTCCGAACGAACACAGTCTGAAACCAAGTTCCACACAGGCTTTCTCGGGAATTCAGGGGTGTTTCTAAATGTGATACGCGGTGTAAAGCCACAATGCGTTGCTGGGCTATTTAGAAGTCGTTAGAAGTGGTACTGCGCGAACGAACGAACGAGATGATAGAGATCACACAGACAGATACAGCGCTATGTGTGTTTTTCCTTGTCCAAGTGCGGTCGTGCGGTACCAGCTTTAATTACGGGTTTAAAGCGGCGGATATTTTGAATTTGTTACAATTTCTTTTAGAAATGAACAACAGCCTTTAGAAAAACAAAGGGTGGGTGTGTACCCCCCGCGACCCCTTCGCCCTGGGAAGTGTGTAGGGCACTCTTTGGTACAACGTGGGGTACACTGGCTGACAAAGAAGAGATAAGCAGCGCCTTAATCTCACGCTTTTCCAAGACGGCCCAGCAGATTATAGCGTAATGCCTCGCAGGGTATCTCTGATCTATCGGTTCAGTGATTAGTGCCTAGACCAGAGTGTCGGAACGGAACGGAAAACGAAAACGAAAAACGAAAAAAACGATATTTTTGACCGGAACGAAACGTAAACCGGAACGTTATTTATTATTTCATTCCGGAGCAAAAACGAAATATTTTTTATCGTTTTTCGGTTCACGGGAAGACTTTACCATCCGGAACAACCGATGTCATGCAACGTGAGCAATGATGCATAACTCAGGGTTCAACGTCAGCACGCATCTCGGGCAGGTATTTCAAAGGAAAGATGCGTTGAAATAATGCAGGAAATCAAGAAGTGGCAACCATAGCTGTTTGTATTAAATTCAAGCGGAGTTTCGCGTGCCTCTCACACAGGCCGTCGTGGAGAGGCCGTTGTCGTCGCTTATGTGTTGAAATTTTGAGAGCGCAAAGAGCGGCAACCGGAGCTGTACATGTTAGCGCAAGTGGCCCTTGGTGTGCCAACCACACAAGTCAGCGTTGAGAGGGAATTTTCAGCACTCAAGTTCGTTTTGTCAGAGCAGCGGTCTCGCTTACCGGTGAGTACACTTGATGACCTGCTGCTTCTGAAATCGTGTGCCCCCCTTGACGAAAATTCGGGATTCAAACTTGAGGAAAAATGAATACCAAGGTTTTGTGGTGCCCTTGCTTCGAAACTTTTTTGCGACGTCCCTCATAGTCACACCGTGGCTTTGGGACGTAAAACCCCAAGAATTATCATCGCATTTTATGTATTAGTTCAGTATTTTGCTGTTTTTAAAAGGTACTTTTAATATTAAGTATTTTGTTCGTTCTTATTATTGAAAAAAATAACGTTATGAACCGTTACGGAACGTTTATTTTTCGTTCCGGAACGAAAACGGAACGGAACATTTTTCTGCGGAACGAAACGAAAACCGGAACGAAAAACATTTCGTTCCGACACCCTGGCCTAGACACTCGTCATAAATGCATTTCAGTAAGCAAAAGAGAAAAGGCGAATGTTTGGGCGCTGGAATAGCGGTTTGCGTACTGCAAAAGTGGTTGTTGCTGCTCACACTTGTTTTAACAACCTTATTCAAAGCTCCGGCAAGCCAGTGGCATGTGTCGAGGCCGCCCTCGAGGAGGTACGGAAATGCCCACTCCTCGTCGCCTCACGGTCTCGCTGGATGTCGCATAGTTGATATTATTGGTTTGAGCTGCACCACTGCTAAGTCCGGAGAGACTGCATTTTTTCTTTAGCATTGTAGCACGCAAAACGAGCAAGGATTGCCGGAAACAACGTGCGCCTTCAGGAACGTTCAAGCAAGGTGCGAAAGAAAGAGAGAAAGAAAGAAAAAGAAAAAAAGAAAGATTTGTCCCTTCACGGTGGTCTAGTGGCTATGGCGGTCGCTGATTCCAAGGTCGCGGCATCGAATGCCAGCCGCGGCAGCTGCATTTCAATGGAGGCGAAGCGTTCAGGCCCGTGTGCTGTGCGATGTCAGTGCGCGTTAAAGAACCCCCACCAGGTGGTCAAAATATCCGGAGCCCTCAACTACGTCGTCTCTCGTATTCATATCGTGGTTTGGGAAGTTGAACCCAGAAATCGCACGAAAAAGAGAAACAAGATATTTTTGCCCTACATTACAGCGCAGTGTGGCTGCGTTCCGGATTTTGACAATACTGCTGTTTTGTACCGGTGCGATGATGGCCGTATAATTGCAGAGGCCGCGCAGATCAGTCGTGATGCAAACCGTTTTGCATAAGCAAACCTTCCGTGTCTCGTCGTGATAAAGTAATGGCGATTTGCAAGAATCCTTACGTTGGGATTTTCGCAAGGATGTTTTTCCGCCAGAAACTCTCGTCTACAGAATGCTTTGCTGCGCTAAGCATATTCACGTCTGCATGCACACTCCATACGACCTGCACATGAACCACAACAGCTTTCACAAATTTTGAGGTAGAGCGTCTCAGAGGGAGTTCGACCTTTTACAAAGAGAGGGGCAGAAGCTAAGGAAGGAAAAGCGGGGGCCTGGCGCCGAAGGGGGTGGAATGGGGTGAGGAATGTGCAGGTGTTTCGTTGGAAAAACATCCTTGCAGCGAAGCTATTCACAGATTTTTACAAATGGTCGTTCGACCTTTACTTTCTGCTCCAAGGACGTCCACATCTTCACATTCCAGCAAACTTGCAGGAGCAACACAAAAAGCTTTCAAAAAATTTTCCGGAGTGTGCCTTGTCATAGTTCGTTCTGGGGTGTACAAAAGAGGGATAGAATGGAAAGAAAGGAAGAGCAGAGGCAGATGCTGAACAGGTTGAGTGGTGGACGAACGCGCAGGTGTGAGCGCCTAAATTAGGGGAGTGATCTGTGGGCGAGAGTTTTGGGCTGAAAACAGTCTGTTGAAAAGCCAGCTTTACATGTTTGCAAATGGTCAGTTCGCTTTTTTTTCTTCGTTTTTGTAAAGTTCGAGCGTGAGATGATCACTTCTTGGTTTTGTGTGTTGCAAAAGGAATGTGCCGGGGTGTGGGAACGTTGGTATCTCCCCACTGTTGTTGGGAAAGGCGCCTGGGCTAGGGCGACATTGGTATCCCACCGCATCTGTTACTGTGATGGTGCCTGCTGGCTGTTTGCTGCGTTCATTGTTACCGTTCAACACAATGCGTTGTCGGGCTAGTTGGTGTGAATCCATAGTGCTTATTTAGCGCAAAAAAACAATGCACAGGAAGGAAGGACAGGACAAAGCGCTTTGTCCTGTCCTTCCTTCCTGTGTATTGTTTTTTTTGCGCTAAATAAGCACCATTGTTACCGTCCCGTCCTTTTCCCTTTTTTTCCACGAGGTGACGCGGGTCGCATAGGGAGCCTACATGACAAAAAAAGCGGTCATGTAGGCTCCCTAGGGTCGCACCATTCCGAGCGCCCTGACGATTGCCATCCACGGTAGGCGACGTTCATTGTTTCCGCCAAGGGGAGTCCCTTGCCCTCTTTTCCTTCCACCTTGGCGTACAATGGCAGGCGCACCCAGCTGCTCTTGGAACGGGCCCTGGGTGCCATCTGGGCACCAAAGTTGGTATCCAGATGAGTAGTTTAGTGCTGAAGACATGAGTCCTGGTAGGCGATGCCCCATTCCTTCGGTCGACCGGCCAGGCTGCTCTTGCATGTGCAACCTAGGAACCTCGGACACACGCAGCTTTTGTTGGAATGCATGCCACCTGTGGCTGTCCCAAGCTAAATTCCCTGTATAACTGCTTTGCCAAGTAGCGAAAGCGATTGATGTGCGGACAGGCTTTTCCGTTAGCTGCGCCCGAGGGTTTCCGTCTGCCTGGTACAGAGGTTTCCGGTTCGTGCAGCCATTTTATTCCTAAGTTCTGGCGAAGCGCCAACAAAGGGTGCCAGCCCTGCCACCTAGCCTATTTAAACCTGACCACTTGACATAAATCTGTATGGTTGTGCAGGGTAATGATAATTAAGATGAGGTGACTCCAACTACAAACTTAAAAAATTCCGACGTTTCCAGGCCAACTTGGGCCCTTCTTAGCCACATGGGTCTCCAAGTACTAGGAGCCCCGTATTGTTTTGTCCCCTTGTTGTCTCCGGGCTTCTTTTGTTGGTCAGGCACCCGCGGAGAGAGTACAAAAGAACGCAAGTTCGTGCATTTAAGACTGATGAGGCCTTTTTCGCGGTTTACCCAGGGGGTCAGAACCGGTCAAGTTAGAAAGCGAATGGCGGTCGGCCCTGTAGCAGAGGGGAGGGGGACAGGAGAGGGACGTGTCGCTACTTGGCAAAGCGGTAGCCGGCAAAGGGACATTAGTCAACGCCTAAGAAGTGCTTTCAGGGGGTGCCATGTAAATTCTTTCGGTTTCTTTTCTTCTTGTTTCCCCCGGGCCCCGTTCATTAAGTTTCGTTAGTAATGGTGCACTGCTGGCTACGTGAAAATCTTGTTTCAATTCGCTATAAAGTCTAGTTAGCCCCTGCAATGTCTGACCACTAAAGGTGAAGCCAACTCTTGCCCCTCCTTTATTTCAAAAGACATACTCCTGGCAGGTGATATTCGGCTAAACGTCAAGTGTTTTTACTAACCTAATGTAAACGATAAGTTTACAGTAAAATAATAGATCGTTGTTCCCGATGAAATTAATGCGTCCAGGTGAGTAACGATGATGTAATCTCGAATAACATATGCCAAGAGTTCGGGGGTTCCTAGGAAAACTAGTAACAAAACCACGCACGTGAAGCAGTGTCTGTCGGCAGAAACGTTCGCCATTAAACGAGTAAGGCGTTGGAGGAAAGCGCTCTCTTCTCTTTTGCTGTGCTATAACGTCTTCTCGTGCCCGTCCTAAGATGGCGGAGGTCTGGCTTCGCTTTTGAGCCTTGATTTCCAGTCCAGTATTTTTTTGCATACCTCCTTGGCTTCTACTGTATCTCAGCAGATTCGAGATGTGTAAAGATTTGGAATTCCTCTTCGCCATAGTGGCTGCTCCTGCTCCACTCCCATGCTGTTTCGATCCCTCGCTTCCTGGGCACCTCTACAATCTATTGTCGCTTTTTGTACAGTGTTTTGGTCTGCACCAGACTCTGATAGTATACCACAGTGGCAGTAGTCCTGGAAAGTCACCACGCTGGCTGCTGCCCGCTTTTGCGAATTACTTTGTTGGCGTTTCTTGGAATTCCATTCCTGTTCTGCCCTCAGGGCCCTGAGGAAATTCTTGCCATTTTTGCCTTAGAAACTTGGGCATGACAAATCCTTGCTCCTTCATCATTGGCAACGGTTTCAATACAGCCTCTTCCGCTCTGGGAATCGGCCGGGGCATTCCAGCCGACCATACCTGAGGGCTAAAGGCACTGCGATTATCATGGGAAAGGGGAAAGTTCCCCGCAGACTGCTTGGCAGGCTTGACGAATCAGTGGTTCCAAGGAGGTAAAAGCCTCAACAAAGACATTCTTTCACCTCAGCATTTCGCAGCACAGCTGTTATTGGTTAGCCACCCCCCCTCTCCTTTCGGTCTCGAATTTTTTTACCAATCTG
Organism: Hyalomma asiaticum; assembly: GCA_013339685.2. Taxonomy (NCBI): domain Eukaryota; kingdom Metazoa; phylum Arthropoda; class Arachnida; order Ixodida; family Ixodidae; genus Hyalomma; species Hyalomma asiaticum. The sequence goes on from CM023486.1 coordinate 51,280,418, forward strand.
AGTGGAGGTTAGAAGAAGGCGTGCTATTGTTCGAAAGCCTGACAGGGTGCGCACCTCTCTCCGGACCCCTTAAATAGACAGCGCACACGACATTTCAGCCAGTTCTCGTGCTAGCTGTCCAGTGCTACGACCACGTGCCGGAGTCCGCAGTCGCGCCAGTGAACTACGCGCCGACGGTGAAACGGTGAGTTCCACAACGCATGTTCCTTCCGTGCCCAGCACTTAGTGTACCTGGCGTGTATCTTAGTGTACTTGGCGTTATTTTCACGCTTTGAGACCTCGTGGAGCATCTAGAAGTGACCAAGATGTCTCCTGCAAAGCAGCAATGTAACAACCCGTCTACTCGCAATCGATGCCTAATTCAGCGAATACTTCAAGCGGCATAGCGAAGCTAACATAGAAACGCGTTTCGCCAGAAATTGCGCTTGTTCATCGGTTCGTGGAACTGAGCGAGAGACCCTAATGAGAAGGAACAGATCTGCGACAAACGTCATCAGTGACCAGAAGTTAGGTTCTGTGCGTCCTTTTCCGCGAGTTTCTGATGCGCGTCAAATTTAGCTATAGCGACCCACCTCGCATTCTGATGAAATATCGTCATACCGTCCATCCACGATTGTGTATTGTTGAGTGTACCTATCGTTACAAGTTGCGTCTTTCTGCACTCGCTTAAGGCACCCTACGATTGTGTTTTTTTTTTTTCAGTTCTTTGTCTTTGTTCTGTACGGTAAAGGTACGAGTGGTGCTTGCCATTCATTATGCTTTTATAAACGAGTTTACTATAAATAATCGACTTATGTGGCCACAAGGGCTAGTAGAATCCAACGAAGCTAATTGTAAAATTCCACGTGCATTGCAATGTGGGGTGGCCAGTGTACGGCACTTCACCAGGACTTTTTTTCCTTTACACTGCTATAGAAGTTATGCTTCAGTGTTGTGGCAAGCATATCTTTACATATATTTCATTCGTACGTATATAATAATTATAGTTTATCGGCAAGAGATTTCGAATAGCTTAACTTCAATCTGAATTAATTGGCGCGCATATCTGTATTATCAAGAGATGTGCTTTGAATAAACGTAACCGACATGTATTTTCTTTTTCATTCTCTGTTAT
>CM023486.1:51281631-51304727 GCA_013339685.2 Hyalomma asiaticum
TCCACATAAACGAAACACAAAGCAAGAACGCATTGAAAACCCAACAATATACTAGCAGTAAATAAAGGAGTTTGGTTCGCAATCTGGCATGTCATTTTTTTTCTTAGTGCGTGCTTGTAGTCCTTTGAATATATTTGGTCTGCGCAAAGGCGTTAATAGTGGCTGGGTAAGCTGCCGCGTCGACATACGTCACATCCTACCTTCCGCCTTATTGTTTTGCTAGCGCCTTAGCTCTAGCTGCTCTCCTACCTTTGTGGTACATAGGATGCATGTTTTTTTTTTTTTTTTTTTGGTAAAGGTTTGATGATTATGCCGTTTCGTATCTTTGAGGAGAGTTTTTGTGTGTCCTCCGCCAAGGGCTCAGCATTTTTGCCTATAGCCTTTAGTATTGCTCTGCCGGTTGCCGAGCGGGTTAGTCTAAGCTCTTGTGCCCTTCGGTGGGCTTCGATGAGTTCGTTCAAGGTGTTATGTATACCCAGCTGCAATAGCTTCTCCGTGGGCGTGTTGGTGGGCAGTCCAATGGCTGCTTTATAAGCTTGCCTAATTAGTCCGTCAATGATCTGTGTTTCCGTCTGCGTTAATTCGAGATACGGGAGCGCTTATGTAATTCTGATGAACGCGGCGATGCTGTAGAATCGCAGCAGGGGAGCGGGCGCGGCGGAACGTGCCGTAGTCGAAGGAGCTCTAAAACCTCGCGTCCGCACTCCACGATTGCCTGGGAGAGACTCTCCTCTGATAGCGAGTTTCTTGATTGAAAAAAAAACCGACTGCTCGCGCTGCACAACCGCTCACCGGCCACCCTGTATATATAGGCACTGGATCTTGACCTGCAATGTAGTGCCGGTGGGAGCTTTCTCTTGTGCGTAGTTGAACCATAAGGATTCCCAGCGTGCGCGTCAACTAAACGTAATCCGGAACTCGGCACGATCTACGACGTGGGAGCGCAGGAACCTCGTAAACACCAGGAGAATAAATGACAACGCGTGTGTGAACATACACAGGCGTTGTCACTCATTTACATGCATGAGTGGGCAATGTCGCGAGGGATTTACGGTAACACCAAGCATTCCCCAGTACTTGGCCCACTTGTCATGGTTCACTTCATGGAGATGCGTGATTTTTTGTGTGTCTTGTCGGATATAGGGCCAGTAGAACTTTTGCTGAAAGAGGTGGAACGTTGTGGCGACGCCCATGTGACCGCTGGTTGCATTGTCGTGCTTGAAGCAAAGAACGTGCGAACGTAGAGTGCGGGGGACGACGTGAAGAAGGCGGGCCCCTTCTCCCGAGTAATTTTTCTTGTAAAGGACATCGTCATGCGCAACAAAACATCTTGAGCTGGTCTGCGCATTCGCAGGGGCGAACATAGAGTCTGTCTCTGTCGTCACGTTGCGTTTGCCGGAAGCTTGCGAGATCGGAGAGCTGAACAAGAGTTGCCGCCCTGACGAAGACAAGTCCGCTTGTCGAAATGTTGGCTCCCGCGACATTCCCTGTTTTAAATCGTACCTTGCGATTTGTTCATCGATTCAAGCATCCATCTTCCCCTGAGCTTCTCTTCTAGTTTGGATATGTGAATGCAGTCGTTCTTGGTCGTCTAGGCTTACTTTGAAGATATTGTGGATGCACAGATTGTGGAGGTGCTGAGATAGAGAAACATTAAGACGCATGTGAAAGCACGGCAGCTCTGACGCGGACTAGGAACAAAAAGTATATCTCGATATGTATGGGTGTATCAACTTGCAATTATAACGAGCGAACAAGGAGAACACGTAGCTCCCGGGCATTTCTTTATTTTCATGTGAGTTTTATACATTTCATACACTTCCAAAAATGCAATCAGTAGCTAGTCAATGCACGTGTGTGCGTTAAGTTCCGTCCTCGTCTTCTCGCGCTCTTTTAAATACGAAGCAATTCTTTGCGAACGTGAGCAACCTTGACCTTATGCTTCTAACTAGCCGCCTACGTCTCGGTGCTTTCCTGGTCGTCTCGTTGACCTGGTATACACCAAGCTTCGCATGGTCGGCTATAAACGTATGACGTACAAGAATTATGCATCTGTACATCACTGATATTACACACTTGTCATTTACGTTGCGATTAACGATAATACAATCCTGTTTGGCTCATACCCGTAGTAATCGGCCTGTGGCATGCGGGTACGCGCCACAGGTGTTTGAACTTCAAACACCCTATATCAGTCAAGGACCAACTTAAATAGACACGTGACATTTGATCAGAACACACATAAAAACAAAAAGGGCATGCCGTTTGTCGTAACTTGCAACTGAAATATAAACATTAGAAACACACAGGTACAGACGAATGCGCTGTAAGAGAAAGCAACGTGCCAAGCAGTAGGGGGTAGGAACTGAACCCGGGGCATGCTACCACAAGACTACTGCGGCTTCTCCCACACGGTGCATATAGGAAATAAACCTCTTTTATGCGCAGTCGCGACAATGGAATTTTGTTACGTCAAATGCGCTTCCAGATTGTATTAACAGCTCTCATATCCATGTAATCAATAATACATATGCCCTAGGATCAAATGGCATGTTTTTGTCTAACTTTGCTCAATCACGCTGGAATATTTCAATAAACGGCAGTTCAGATACGCACATGAGTGCACGTCAGAGTGCATTAGTCTGACGTGAGTGTGACGTTACGTCATACGATGATCCGCCATTCAGTCGCCACATGGCTGTCGGCGTTCCTAATTAGCGCTATTTAAGCATAAACCTACTCATATACTTTGCAAACGTCATGCATGCACTCCACAGCACTTGGCTAAATGCCGCACAGTCCGTCGTGAGCAATTTCCTCAATCGCTGCTCCGTATGGTACCGATTCTCACAACACGTGGGATCATCGGGTTTTTTCGTTCAGAGTGAACCCAGGCACGGTGATACAACGGTAATGAACACCGTATCATGTGCACGATCCACCTCTATAGATGCACTTCATCCACCTCTATAGATGCGCTGTTTGATTACTCCCTTCCATGCACAATGAGGCGCGGTACCAGGTTATCCTTAGTGTAAGAATTGCAACGTTGCACCAACGTTAACAAACTAGCTTCAATTGTCAAATTCTCCGCCCAAGCCCTTACCACCGGTGTCTCTATTTTTAGGGGCGAAGCTCCTTATGGCATCACCTGGGCGGTTCTCGGTTTTCTGTTGTCGATGCATCCTGCGTAGCCAGTAGCGTCTCCCTTAGCATACAATAGATGGCGCTGTCCCATAGAGATGCATGCAAACTGCAGTTGGGTGACGATGCACTAGATGGCGCTGTACGCATTCTGTGTCGTCATCTCCATTTCTCGTCTCGTTTCCGAGAGGGCGCTGTCCCATAGACATGCGTACAATATGGCGGTTGGGTGAAGGTACGCTAGATGGCGTGGGCGGTGCAGCTGCTCTCCGATTGGCTGCTGCGCGGGCTGCGCTCCTCTCCTTCTCCTGGATCGTCGCCGTACGTGTCGGATCGCGCTTGGTGGACCATGAGAAAAAATTCCGAACGTTGTGCCCGAAGCGCGAAATCGAACCAGGGACCCCTCGCTTCCGAACGCGCGGCGCTAGCCACTACACCACGAAGCGCACATGGACACATGCACCACGATGAGAGTAAATACCCAACATTAACGAAAGACTGCGCGTTTCTAACGCGTTTGTGCTAGCGCGTTACGGCCCGTGTAAGAAGCTGGTGTAAGACGCTGTGGCCTCTCCGCCTTATACTCTCTCAGCAGTCATGTGATGGCGTCGGCAAACGCGGTGCGCTTTCCGGCCTGTGTAAGGGGCTGCGTAAGACGTATTTACATGCTGATCGACTGGGCGAATTACACGGAAGGTTCACGGTTTACCGATGATTCCCTCCAGAGCTTCGCCCACTCATCATCGTTCACCCCGTGGATATGCTGTGATTTTTTTTTTTTGCTCAGCCGCCAGATGGCCGCGTCGTTCCATCAAGCTTCACATGCACCAGACGCCTCGCTGCAGCCTGGTACTCGTGCGGAAGGATAGTTTGTGCGTGTTTTAGACTCGCTGGCATCCTCCCTTGGGGAATTGATACCATGCGAAAGCGGCACTCAGCTATAGCAATAACATTTCTCTGGCTACTTCATTCATGCTGAAAGAAGGCCGAGCCACACAAAAGTAAGCGGCGCATACGAAGCTTAGAAGCGCCGAAGCGGCATTTCAATCATCATACGCTTCTTCAGGTAGTAATAACCTTTCGCGCACTTTGCTTTTCTCTCTACCACAGCTTGATGCGTTTCCTTGTTGCTTTTATTTGCTGCACTAACACATTGACGCGAGGCAGTTATAGAAAGTATGTAGCGATACAACATTTATTATCCACGGCAACATCTCACCCTTCTTAGAAACCAATAAGTATTTTATTATAGAAAATGAAGGAAAAAAACAACTGCACGCATAATGTATATAGCCAGGCTTCCACACGGTACTGAATCAAACTGATCGATTATAATCTTAGTTATGCCTTCAAAAACGCAAATGGAAAATTAGCCCAGAGTAATCGTTCGCGTCTCGTTACCTTCGGTGTTTAATATAGCCTGTCATCACTAGCAGAGCCGCCTGTAAACGGAGACGAAAAAGTCTCTGCCTGCACGTACGTACTACAATTATTCGTCAGGAGTTATTAGTGGTGCACAATACTGTGTCGCATCTCGAAGCGCAGCTCGCCATATGACGCACAAATCTGGGTTATCTATATGCAAACACTCTTATAATATACTACAGAGAAAAAGTAATTGCAATACAATGATCCTTGCTCCATATCGTAATTAACGGAAGCGTTATAAAATTACCGCAATATATAACTGATTAGAAGTAATTGATTAATTACAACGCGCTACTTTAAACTCTGCATATGACTACATAACACCGATATTCCCACATATGGGGTACACAATCCACCCTTACGAAAATGCCATATGTTGCAATATCAGGAATTGTTAGAAACAACTTAATGAGCAAGCAAACAATGAAGCCTAGGAAAGCATAGGGGAAGTTACTTGTGGTATTTTAATTGTGGAGAAAGTAGAACGGAATTAAAGTGGACGAAAAGACAAACCTTGCCTTCGGTGGGAACCGAACCCACGACCTCCGGATGTCGCGTCCGATGATCTACCGACTGAGCTACGAAGGCGGCCGTCCCCCCTTCCACTTTATTGTGTATTTATGTACATATTATCCTGGGAGTGTTAGGCAGCGCCACTCATGGCCAAGGCGGCGTGCATGTTCGGCGTCACGTTCTACGTGACGCCTCCTGGCAAGAAAGTGCGTTCCATGCACGCCGCCTTGGCCATGAGTGGCGCTGCCTAACACTCCCAGGATAATATGTACATAAATACACAATAAAGTGGAAGGGGGGACGGCCGCCTTCGTAGCTCAGTCGGTAGAGCATCGGACGCGACATCCAAAGGTCGTGGGTTCGGTTCCCACCGAAGGCAAGGTTTGTCTTTTCGTCCACTTTAATTCCTTTCTACTTTCTCCACAATTAAAATACCACAAGTAACTTCCCCTATGCTTTCCTAGGCTTCATTGTTTGCTTGCTCATTAAGGTGTTTCTAACAAATAAAGAACGAGCCCTTGACCCCTTCCCTTTCGTTAATATCAGGAATTGGGTATATGTGGCTATATAGTGCGCGTGGCCTTACATGTAGCCATATTTGCCCAACATACGTATCAGAGTCTTACGTGGAATTCTTCGTGTTCGTGTTTCACTGCACGTGCATGTCCGTCACTAAATAAAAGTTAATAATGCGTGCAATAAGGCATGCAGTTCCCGCTCCGCACAAGAAATCGCGATGTCTCAAGCCTAACGAAGCGTCGCATTGATGGTAGCCTGCAAGATGTAATGCGCCGAACTGTTGATATCATTCCGATAGCCCGGCTCGTGCAGCCTGGAGCGCAACACGTAAGCCTTGGCTCCTCCCGTGACGGCTACAGTTTCGCGCATGACACGGTTGCTAAAACAAGCCGTCATCAAGCAATCCTAGATTACAACGGCGTTGCATAGTCGACTAGCGAAGTCCCGTCCGCATACTCGACTAGCGAAGAGGCGAAGCTCGGTGCGACTGCAGTGCCACGAATGCGCGGTCTGGTGGTGGTTTGTGCCGAGTTTTACAACTGAAGTTGGTCTAGTAACCTTGGTCCACACATATTGTCACGTGACACGCAAGGTACTATGACAGCAGAGACCGCACCGTCCGGAAGACAAGCACTATACTAGACAAGCAAGATGACTCAGACTGGGGCGAGCGCTGACCCCAAAACAACTTCTTCCTTTCTTTCTTGTCCACGCTAGCTCGCGCTCGCCGCACATGTTCCGGTGGCGGTATACGCCCTCTAACGCTACGTGTAACTCTGCAGATATGCTGGTTGATTACTACCTTCCTGCATAAGGAGGCGCGGTACCAGAGTATTCTTAATGTAAGAATCTATGGTCTTGGGCACAGTACCTAGAATCGCAAAAAGCGCTGTATGCTTCAATTCGTTGGTTTTTAGCGCGTCCGCTCTTGCGGTATCACCAAGAGATGCACTCCACTTAAAAGCCTTGCCCATCTTTTGACTGTCACCGGCACGCTGCTTCAGCAGCCACTGCCATGCAGCGCAGTATGAAGCGCAAAACTGTTGCCTCATGATACTGGCAGCCATTTCAGCTTATTCATGCCCACATGTTTAATACAGTCTAGTTTGAGATTTGTCCAAGTGTTAACGTTGCTTTATGTTTGCTCCTGTGCTTAAGCGCCTGCGAGCTCCTTCGTGCACACACGACATTTAGAACCGGCAATCACTCAGAAACCGACAGATGTATGGACTAGGTCGTGCGTCAATGTGTTTTACGCAAACGGATTATCGTACTTTGTATCTTGGCTGTCAAAACAGTCGGCATACCGATCTTATACGTGACGAAAATGGCTGAGGCTGACATTCGGCGCCCATGGCAGACCGAACGCCCCCTGATGAACATTATTATTAGTCACGAGAATACAAGCAGTCCAAAGGCAGCAAGATATTCTATCCAAAAATTTATGACAAATACAGAGCAGCTATTATAGGAACCGCAAGTATGACGCTGCGGATTCGTAAAACAAAAGACCGTGAAGAAACTTCTTCGCCTTGTGTTACAGGTGTTCTTAACGCATACTGGATTGGTATCACATTGTTCTTTGCCTACCCCCCCCCCTTTTCTTTTCTTCTTCTTCTCCTTCTTCTTCTTTCTCTTCCTTTCTTTTTCCAAACGGGCACGTGCCATTCAGCCCTTGAGATGACACGGCGTGCATAAGTTTTCGCAGGTCACAAGGAGCAGAATGCGCGAACCCTGCCTGTTCCCTCGTCCGATGGTCATGGCAATGAACTCCGATTGCTATCCCTTTGGCACGGAAGTTCCTTATTGAGTCACGGAGCACGAAATGTCACTCGTTCGGTGTGACGGAGTGGTATCCCCTTGTGAACAAACATATCCTTCCTTGTAAATCATTCGTCAGCCACACAACGCCACCTACATCTGAGCCCTTGTACCAAGCGTTTGTTCTGTCATGTCTTCCTTATTTTTTCGTCTTTCTTTTGAAAGCAAGACAAGCAAATGAGCAGTTGTCGTTATTTTGGTATGGAAGGCTATTCTTGCTTGCATAAACGCAAACAAAGAAGTGCAACTGTTGCTGTGACGCGAATGCATCCATTTAGCTTTCTTTGCTTCACAAACGGCGCAATAAAATTGAGTTACAACGACAACTTGAGGTCCAATTGCGAATAATGCGTATGCAAGCGGTAGCACTTCGCATTAGACAGCAGTTCCAAGTGCGGCTGCAACAGCTCTTGACAGAATAAACCGATGCCACACATACAATGTGATTTCATATGGACCATAGAGTTAATGTACTGACACTAGAGAACGGGCTGCTCATCGGGCTGCTCAGATGGCGGCGCTGACGGTGGGCCGGACGGAGGTCCGGTCCACCGTCAGCGCCGCCATCTTGCAACGCTCATTTTGCTAGAATCACTGGCTGTCCTTGGCGATTTGTAAAAACCCAGCCTCCGAAATGGCGCATAGAGGCCTGGGGATCACGGAAGGCCGCGCGGAGAATCTAGACTGCAAAGAACGTCCATATGTGGCAGTAGTTCTGCCTTCAATTAGTGTTGATCGTATGGCCCTGGAAGGAAAACGTTTCGCCACCTTCGAAGACGAAACATAAGGAAGTGGAACGGTGGCCGTCCGTGGAGCTGGGAGACTGCAATGTCAGCAGAAACCGAAGGACTACACGCCTAACTATGAGAACTAGCGCACCTGGCGTTGTTAGTGCAGCCTTGTCGGTCGTTGCCGTGCCCGTGCGGTCCATGCGCCATAGTCAATGCACGTGCGTGTTAAGCACAATTCATTCTTTCGGGCGCAGTTAGCTCTTTAGACCCGCAAACTACCAGTCCGCGTTCCTTTGCCTGTACATTGCGGCTTCGCCACGATTAAAGAGCCCCGCTGACAAGCTGGGGCCTGCTTCAACATCGTATGAACTCATCCCTCGCTTAAAGGGCCACTCCGGCTGTTTTTTCATCATGTTCTGATATCAGTGTTTTCCAATGGTACTGATAGTCCTGTAACAGGCAGGGTGGTTCAGTGGGCTCAGAAACGCACCAATAATTTTAAATAAGCAACTGAAAGTCGCGTTCGAACCGAAACCGAAACGGATAGATGCTTCGTGCAGCGTATACGATGACGTCACAACGTCCCCGCCATCATAAATATGGAGCTGGTGCCAGGGAAATGCCAGTGGTGAGGTAAGCCGGTGATAGATTGAGATATATGCCAGCTTTTCTGAACTTAACATCGTCGATTTGAGCGTTAAAGTATCGCCGTTTTACTTTTGGTGGCCCGCTGGTTAGGGTAGGCAGCGTTGAAGGTAATGACGTAAAAAACACAGGGTGGCCCACGTGGAAACCCGCTAAAAATTTTTTAAATTCATTTTCAGAAAATCTAAATAACTTACAACCGCGTGAGTCGGCATATATTATTGCATTACTGAGGGTAATGTATCTTGAAAATTTCATTAAGGTCAGTGGACACTGAAAAATCGCCGGAGTTTCCCTTTAATCCGTTGCGGTAAAAAAGGGGGTAAGTCGTAAATTAATACCGTAACAGCATGAATGTGTCACCACTCCAGCCGAAGTCACCGCCCGATGTCGTGTCCAACACCCAAGGTGCAGGAACCCAAAAGTACTACGCATCCGAAAACACAAATAAGGAGACCCGAAACCATGCTTTCTTGACCGAATTCACATATTATGAAATACAATAATTATGGTCTTAGCGAGCAGTTTCAATAAGTTTCATATCTATAATAATATCCGTTCTTATTTTTTTCAAGAAATCGGCGTTGGACGACCTCCGCTCATTTATAACTTTTTGAATTATATTGTCCCTGGCCTCATTTAACATGTCAATGTTGCAATGAGTCACTCTTTAAATGTCAATTTAGCGCCAACGAATCACCCTTAAACGTTTCCATTCTGAAGAGCGTGTTCAGGTATTTTCTAATAATATTTCCAGCTCAGTGGAACGCGCATCTACCGATGCGCTGACTATAATTCACCATTCTTGTACCATTATTCTAACGTACAAAACCAATGCTCGTGAGTAAGCCTCTGGTAAGCCACTGGCAATAGTTGAAGGATCCACCTAGTAGACGTAACACAAATTATACGACCCCCTACAGCTTATGTTAAGACCGAGATCATTTGTGAAGATTCTCAGGATCCTTTACAACCGCTTAGGAGATGTAAATTCGAAAAGCCAACGCCGTTTGTCGTTAAAGCTTGTGCCTACCTGAGCGTTCCAATCTGAAATATTCCGCAGTCGATCATCATCATCATCGTTGTCGTCACCACAACCACCATGAGTAGAATCTCAGTTGGCGTAGGCCGTGAAGGTTAACATTCAATCGCGTGAGACTCATACCCGCATATGAATGTGGAAAACAATTGGGGGACCCTTAAGCTTCGCCTTTAAGAGTTGAACGCGATAGCGAAATCCGGTCACTAGTGTGCACTTCAACCACTCAGTGCATACTTATTAGTGTGTGTTCACACGCACACACGCACAGACACAGACACACACACGCGCGCGCGCGACATATCTATAGTAATGGTAGAGGTTTCCGATCTATTTAATAGCCCTTTCATTCGTAAATGGTCACATTCTGTCGTCCTTCTTGCGTTAACTATCTGACAGCTGTTCGATTTGTTCTTCTGGAGACCTCTTCCGGCCAACCGCAACAAGCATCGCCTTATGGTCGGTGAAACGGCAAACAGCGCACTATCTAATGTTTGCTGTTTGCTTGATATGATAGTGTCACGTTGACGTGACAGTCTTTCTTGAACACCAGACGAAGGGACTATGAAAAGAATCAAATTTTATTCGGGCGAACCTGTGCCCAAAAGGAAGCTCTGGCTATACTACGGCGGATGATGATGATGATTGTGGATTAGTTAAGGGAAAGACGCTAAGTTCTGCAGCCCATGTAGGGAGCACGGCTAAGCGTCCGTGGGGGAAGTGGAAAGGGAGTGAGAGAGATACAATATGAACGCCGTAGTGGAGGTCTCCGGAAATTTAGACGACCTGGGGTTCTTTAACGTGCACTGACAACGCACAGCACACGAGCCTCTGGCATTTTCGCCTCCATCGGAAATGCGACCGCCGCGGCCAGGATCGAACCCGCGTTTTCTTGGGTGGCATCCGAGTACCTTAACCACTACACCACCGCGGCGGACAACGGCGACGGCGAAAACAGCATGCGCAGTCGAGCGTCGGCGGTAAGAATGGCCGCGCGCTCTCACCAGTCCGGCACTTATATTCGCGACAAGGAACGCTATCGAGCGCGAGCGTCTCGTCACGTGGTGAAACAGAACATGAGCCACAGTTTTAACAAACGCGGTTCCAACGCTACAGCGACGCGTCGGTGCAAACCATGCAGCCGAAAGAAACTGTCACTGGAACACCAACGCTAGCACAGATAAATGCACGTGGCAATATGTTCCCTGTCCTAGAACGGCGGAACCCTATAAGCTCTGCTGTAGTCGCATGGCCTCCGAGATGGCGGGCGCGCTCGCCGTCTCGGAGGCCATGGTAGTCGAGACATGTTTTTCACAACGTGTCACAGATGGCAGCACATTTTCTAATGTTTGCTGTTTGCTTGATATGCTCAATAAAGTTTATTCCTCCTACAAATCGCCCAATGAGCCTGCAAATCGCCGAATGGGCTCATTTTGGTCGTGACACGTGCCGAACAAAATGCGTTAAGGAGAGTCCTTCCACTACCTGACATTTATGTGGTGTTTTAGGGGCGAAGCTCCTTAAGGCGTGGGTCGTGCGTCCCCGATGTACGTAGCAGTAGTAGTAGTAGTAGTAGTAGTAGGTAGCCACTGGCGCGTGCCTGCCGGAAGGCACGCACGCGCCGAGGGCGAGCGCGTGGCTCCCGGCGCTCGCCCTCGCCGCGAGCGCCGGGAGCAACGCGCTCCCCGACAAACTCGACACTGCCCCGGCAAACGCGAGAGAACGTTGGCGCAGGCAGCGTCTCCTAGCGAGTTTCTTGATTGAGAAATACCGACTGCTCGCGTTGGAGAAGCGTTCACCGGCAACCCATATATATATATAGGCACTGGATCTTGACTTGCAATGAAGTGCCGGTGGGAGATTTCACTTGTGCATTGTGCATAGTTTAACCTTGAGGATTCGTAGCATGCGCGTTAACTAAATTAATCCGGAACTCGGCACGATCTACGATGAACATCCCGAGCTTCGCCCACTCATCATCATTCACTCCGTGGATATGCTGTAATTTTTTTTCCGAGGCAGTTCCAAGTAACATCGTGGCTTTGCGTCATTCTGCTCCTGGTCACCTACGTGTGCAGACGCAGGATGGTGGGCTCCGATCGAGCTGCGACAGCGGCCGCGTCTGGCCGTGGTAACGCGTTGCCTCATGTTCCAAAGGACTATCGTGTCGTGCTGCCAACGTTGCCTTCCGGTGAAGCAATGAAAAGTGCAGTTGTACTGCACTGTGACATCTCCGGTCGTCCGTACCGAATCGAGCATTTCCGGGACCCCCTAAAGGAACTGGGCATCATTCAAGAGGTGAGTGCCATTGGTGCTTACCAAATGTCTCATGTGCGGTTCCTCAACCTTCGGAGTGGGGATGCGAAGAAGAAGCTGCTGGAAGCTGGGACACTAATGATAAAGGACAAGATTTGTCTTGTCATTGACCCTACGAGGCAAGAAGTGAGCGTAAAGCTGCACTGGGTGGCGTTCGACGTGACAGACGATGCCATTCGTCGGGCTTTTAATGAATACGGCGACGTAAAAGAAGTCAGCACCGATCGTTGGAAGGCAGCAGGATTTGAGTGTGCCGATTCCCTGTCAAGAGTTGTGCGACTGGTGTTGCGAGATGGTGTGACCTTAGAGCGCATCCCGCACCAAATGCGCCTTGGAAGCGGCACAGTGCTCGTTGTCGTGCCTGGGCGCGCACCATTGTGTCTTCGGTGTCGTAACACGGGTCACATACGGCGCGACTGCCGCGTCCCGAGGTGCTCCGAGTGTCGTGCCTTCGGACACGAAAACGTTGACTGTACTAGGTCGTACGCTCGTGCCATTGGCCGAAGTACAGGAGACCGAGACGAGCTTCTAATGGACGAGGATGAAGCGGAGAACGCTGCTCTCTCTTCAGAAACGCCGGTGGCGTCCCTCCAGAAGAGTGGAGACGCGGGACAAGAGGAGGAACTAGAAACGCTACAGACGCCGACTGCTACCGTGATGAAAGAGGCAGCGTGCGACTCCGACGCCGGTGACGCAGCACAGTGCAACGCTACCGCACAGAAACCCGAAGAAACAGAAATTCAAGGGATGGAGGTTGATGGAAATGCACCAAAGCGTCGCCACGGCGAGCAACTCGGCACTCTGGAAGAGCGGCCCACCGCCCTGCTCGAGCCGGAGTGGAAAGCGGCTGGACGCAAGAAGAAACGCGTCGTGAGCAAGCAGCGGTCGTCGTCGCTATCTTGCGACGAACGGCCACCTTTGTAAGAAGTCGTTTGAAGGGAATATCCCTCATGTAGGATAGTGTAGAGTGCTGTACGCTCGGTCTGGACGCACTATAGCAATGGCTACCATAGAACGATCTCTGCGTTTCGCGACGCTCAACGTACGAGGCCTCACTCTAAAAAAGAAGCAAAGTCAGTTGTACCGATTGGCAATGGATAATGACCTAGATTTAATCGCAGTTCAAGAAACAAAAATTGAGGGTGAGTGCCAGACCGCAGCTATGGTGCAACGTTTTACTGCATGCTTTGATATATATGTCTCTCATGCAGTTGGTATGTCAGCGGGGTGCGCCCTTCTTATACGCCGAAGTTTGGGTATATCAGTTCAAAATGTTATAACTTGTTTGTCAGGTCGTTTTGTAATATGTGATTTCTCCTTCTCTTTCATGACTTGGCGTGCAATATGTATCTACGCGCCAAACCACACAGAGGAGCGTCGTAATTTCTTCGAAGCCATTAGGCAGCACTGCAATTGTGAACGCACTTTGATCTTATTAGGAGATTTCAATTGCGTATGTTCAGCTAAAGACAAAACCAGTACTACACCATTTGCTGATGCGAGTACTAATGTTTTGACAGATACCATTAATGAGTACGGTCTGGATGATGTGGGTGAATGGTTAAGCACTGGTAGATGTTCCCAATATACGCATTATCAAGGTACCAGCCATGCTCGCTTGGACAGAGCATATGTTTCATTAGAACTGCTTCCTCTGTGTTGCAACTATCAAGTTACCCCCGTGTCATTCAGCGACCACTGTCTGGTGATGTTTGATATGGGCTGCAAGAAAGCGAAGAAAAATTTTTCCTGGGACACGTGGAAGCTAAACAATAAGCTTCTGGAGGATGACGTTTTAATATCCAAGACGGCTGACGCCATTAAACAATTAGGCACAATTAAGGGCGCTGATATTGTGGTGGAATGGGAGCTTTTTAAACAAAAATTTAAGATGGCTGCGATAGAGCGTGGGAGCATTATTAAACATGAGCAAACAAAAGACGAGAGGTTATTACGAGAAAATTTATGCACATTAATAAAAGAGGAAAGTGCAGCGCCCGGTGCTTTCAAAGATGATATTTGTGCGGTAAAAAGGAAACTCGAACGTATTAACACTGAACGATATAGAGGTGCCCTTGTGAGGGCTAGAGCAGAACACATGATGAACCTTGAATTACCGTCCAAACGTGCCATAGCCATGGAAAAGAGACACGCAACTCGCAACGAAATAGAAGAAATCGAATTCAATGGCAGGATTACAAAAGAAAAAACGGAAATCGAGCAAGTGTTTTATGAACACTACTGCAGGCTTTTTTCTTACAATGTAGTAGACATTAACAACTTCAAAAGGGAGTTCTTGCCCCTTATGCCACGGTTAGACGATGCAACAAAAGATGTTCTAGAATTACCCATCTCAGAGGACGAAGTGATAGGTGCCATAGACAAATTAAACCTCGGCAAGTCTCCTGGGCCAGATGGTATATGCGCCTCCTTTTACAAGATCTTCAAAAACGGTCTTGCATGCCCACTAACAGTACTATTTAATGAGGCTTATAAACAAGGCGCTCTTCCTCCCTCCTTTAAGTCTTCCCATACAATATTAATACCGAAAACTGATGACAAGGACAAACTGCGTCAAGTAATATCATATCGTCCTATATGCCTAGCTAACGTGGACTATAAGATTTTGATGAAAGTACTAGCAAGCAGACTGCAGACCGTTATCAAGGAGTTAGTAGGCCCACACCAAACATGTGGGATTAAAGGAAGGACCATCTTAACAAATATCCACACAGCACGAAGTGTGTTAGAATGCTGTGACGCCATGCAGAGTCAAGTGGCAATGTTACAACTAGATCTGGAAAAAGCTTTTGAT
Source organism: Hyalomma asiaticum (assembly GCA_013339685.2). Taxonomy (NCBI): domain Eukaryota; kingdom Metazoa; phylum Arthropoda; class Arachnida; order Ixodida; family Ixodidae; genus Hyalomma; species Hyalomma asiaticum. The sequence goes on from CM023486.1 coordinate 51,296,603, forward strand.
AAAGTTCCACATGACGTCCTAATGGCAGTTTTAGAACATGTTAACGTGGGATCTGTTATACTCGAAGGTGTACGCATGGCCTACAGCAACTGCACAACGCGAGTTATCGTTAACAAATCAGTTGGTAATCGTATTCAAGTCCAAAAGTCTGTCCGCCAAGGGTGCCCGCTTTCGTCTTTTCTATTTGCAATATATATTGAATGTTTCTGCCTCAGTGTTCTGAATTCTACAGGTATCACTGGCTTCAAATTAAGTTCGTACGAAGTACGTGTCCTAGCGTATGCGGACGACATCGCTGTTTTCGCTACGAACCTCGAGAGTATATGTGAAACTGTCAAAATAGTGAAACGTTTCTGCCTCCTCAGTGGCAGTGCTGTCAACTGGGAGAAATGTCAAGGATTGTGGCATGGGCAATGGGATTTAACACCGAGCAAATTGTTGAATATCAAATGGTCATCAACACCAGTGAAGTACTTGGGAGTACCCCTTCAGTACTACACTGACACTGACCCGTATTGGAGGATCCAAAGTGCAGAATTACGAAGTCAAGTGGGAAGGTGGAAGGGTTGGGACTTATCAATTTTTGGGCGTGCTACGGCTTGCAATATTTTTCTTGTAAGCAAGCTGTGGTACGTACTGCAAGTATTGCATTGCTCACGTTTGAATATACAAAAGCTGCATCGTGTATTTGCCGTGTTCATTTGGGGATCATCATGGGAGCGCACAAGCAGAACGAACCTCTTTCGGAGCGTTCGCAACGGTGGCCTTGGCTTGGCTCATTTGTTCGTTAAGCAGCTAATTGGTCGTTTTTTATTTTTAAGGGACAATCAGGACCCTTTCTTGCGATCTGTATGCCAGTTGCGTTTGTGTAAAGCCCTCCCTGAGTATATTATCTCCTCTGCGCATCTACCTGGAACCCTACGAGGTTACTACAAAGAAGTGGTCCTCTCGTATCAATTCCTAGTGACTCGGTTTTCTTTAGATTACTTAAGCAGTGTATCACGTAGAAAATTATATAAAGATGTGGTAAGCACTATTTTCGCTGTTCCTGCATATCGCTCCTTGTTCTCTTCCGGCCCCGGTCAAGACGTCCTGAAACGTGTTAAAAGAATGATAGTACCACCGGGGGTTAAGACGTTCTTCTTCCAGTTACATACTGGTACCGTACTTGTCAAAACATGGATGGCGGAAAAGGATTTATTTGTTCCGTGGGGTACAGACTGTTCTCTGTGTAAAAAACCTGAAACAATCGAACATGTATTTATAGAATGTTGGGATGCAGTGTTCTTCTGGGATATACTCCAACGTACCCTCAAAAAAGACTTACCCATAAATGCCCGTGGAATAAGGTTCTTGCCAGTGGAAAACGATGACGGTGTACCATTTGACACTCTTATGTTACTGGGCCTTCATGGCATATGGAAATCTAGAATTGCCGTACGTCATAATGATGTTGATGCAAAACCTGTTCGACAGTACTTCCATGAGGATGTGCTAACTTTTTTAGAAGTGCATAAAGCCCTACCATGTGTACCTGAATGGGTACCTCGTGTAGAAGCTGTGCTGCACATGAAACCATTCTAATTTACCATGGTTATGCCATGGTGGGCCATCTGTAATATGTAGCGCTCCTTTATGTATGTGGATGTGAGTGTGGAGTACCGATCTCCACGTATTATGTAAGAATGTCGAATGGCAATAAAGAAAAAAAAAACATCGTGGCTTTGCGGTAGGACACCTGCTTGCCACGCAAACGGCCCGGGTTCGATCCTCAGTGGAACCGAAGATTTGTATTGTTTATTTTATTTGCATCTTTCTCGATTTTTCGCTCACGCCGATTTTTCGCTCACGCACCGACGGCGGTATTTCTGCGAAACGAGCTCTCTAACGCTATCGCGTTAAAACTTTAACAACCAGGCTTCAGTGACCTGGGCTCAGGGCCCGCGTGAGGAGACTTGTAGGCCTTGCCCCTTAACCGCGCCTCCGTCGTGCTGGACTGCCCACTCTTGTGTTTGGAGGTGGCAGCTTCACCGTTGTTATGTTCCACAGGTGATTATATTACCGGGAATCTTGAATCAAAATGGCGGGGATGTGAAATTATTGATCATGTGACCGATCAATCGTGCCATAAACTCGTGCATTTTCATGCCAGATTTGGTACATATGCACCATTTAAACGAGAAGAGAATTTACCATTCACTTAGTACGGGTCTCCTTTTTAACACGAAAGTGCTTTATGCCGGGGTCCACGACGATTCCATGCGTCAATACCGTGACGGATATGATGTAGTAAAATAAACATGCAAGAACAATTAAGACAGAAGAACTTCTGTTCATGTGCTGGGAATCGAACTCACAGCCCCTCGTTCCATGACGAGAGGTGGCTGGCGCTCTAACACAATGCCGCCCATGTTCGGAGTTGTACGAACGCGCCTTATATTCCTTCTTACCCGCTTCCTTCGTTCTTCGAGGCTCTCGTCTGGTTCAGCGCACATCCAGCACATTCCCTGCAACGGTGCCGCCATGCAGGAAAGGCGAAGTGAATCACTGCAGCCATACTTCGCCTCTCCAGGATGGCGGCACCATTCCAGGCGCGTTCCAAACTCCTCCTCTATGCACGGGTGCGGAGCCGCGCCGGAATCGTTCAGAAGCGTGAGAAGGAAGAAAATAGCCGCGTTCGTACAGCTTCGAGCGTATGTGCGCCGACAGCGCAGTGGTATAGCACCGGTCACCTTTCGTCGTAGGTAGCGTCGCTCCGCTCACCACTCTTCGAGCGTGATGGCAGCAACACTGCTGCGTTAGGCGCCCAAGCTCGGTAACGATGTTGACGGGTCAATGTGGCGCACGTAAATATGATCGACACCTTTGCCGCGCGGCATTTACTATTGACTGTGTCGAGTTATTGCGTAAACTACTGCAGTTACCACAAGGAGTTTGTCCTTGAAGTTATTGAGGCAATGCACGAACGTGGGTTCATCCACGTCAAATAGTCCCGTACCAGAGAAACACGGAGTGGGCAAGTTAAATTCGATGTAACAATAAACATTCGCCTGCTTACGCGAAGACACATTTCACTTTCGTGTTATACCGATTCCGCTGAGAAAAGGATCAGCCACATAATTTTAAACACATTCTTGCACGGAGTGGTTAATGTCGAGCTCGATCGGTGCGCAGCGATGTTCGCAATGTAGTCATGAACCTGTCACGTAAATAGAAAGGCGGAGCCGCTGTTGTGCTTTACACAAAGCATGCTACATGACTGGGATTATGCGAAGCACAATATAAGAAGAGATATAGAAAGAGAGAAGTGAAAAGACGAAATAATAAAAGAAATAAGAAAAAGAGCGACGCCAGTTCTGAACAGGGGCAAGTGAATAGGAATGGGGAAAGCTCTCAAGAAAGAAGAGACTGAGGCGAGAGGAAGGAGGGCTTTGAATGGAGAAGACGAGCAGCGGCAAAAGTGCCAGGGCAGAGTTCAGTGGCCACTGCCGCGCGCGCTCGGACGTCCGTGCCCCCTACTGAAAGGCATGCTCTCATATTGGGGCGCTTATTTCTCACCCTGGACCACCCCTGGACTCTCTCGACGCCGCTGGAATTCCCGAAGAAACGGCACTTCGATTGAAAACGCTGTAGAGAAGTGGCTCATGAGTATGATAGGATATGAAGAGCCCATCCAGGACAACGGGCAAGGGAAGATGAAGCCGATCTTCTTCTTAGAGAAGATGCAAGTATTCGGGCAAGAGAAGCGAAGACCACGCGTCGGCTAAGAAATGAAAATGCGGAGTGATAGCCAAGCACAACGATAAGCAAGCAATGCTTAAGTGAATTGAACCTTGATTAGATTTGATGCTGCTTTTTCCACGCTATTTTTTTCGCCTAGGTTTGCACAACATCGATGAATCTTCCCCTCAGCGCCACTGATCACTGATGCTTGCTGGAGCAAAGCCACGGCAAATTTTCCCTGCCCCTGTGCCCTCAAGGTAACCATCGTTTGAGGCTCGGAAATACGTTACTTAGAACTCTTCGCATCGTCCATACAACGTGCCCCTACGGTCTTGATCTTTAATCGATATATCGTAATGAGCGTTTCTTCCATGCATGCCGACTTTATTCAATTACGAGTAACAAAAATGTATTTGCAGCCACACTCGAGTTATCTCGTACTACTCGTGAAAGACACACCACGCTTGAGGCAGTAACGTTTTATTTTGCTCAGGTTTCTATTTAATATTATCTACATCAATTCCAGCACTAACAGCAATGTTATGGAACAAGGAACATGGATCGGCCAGCAGATCTCGTACACCGCCGGTTTCCAGCACTCGACCGTCTCCCATGACGACGACCCTGCGTAAATGACGCATTAGTGTGCGTTTTTATTGTCATCATTCCTTTTTATTAGCTTTTATGCAAACGCGCCAGATGTTTATCAGTATGCAAGCATACCAACAATACCTCATTAGGGACATCGAATAAAAATCTCAATGTCAGTTATTTCTACTGCAGGCATGATTCATGATCTCACTAAGGATACTTGTCTGTTGGTGTTGTGATGCTGAATCAGGCTCAATACAAAATGATAGCTTTAATAGGGGAGGCTGTAAAAGGCACAGCTCCATGATTTTATAGCGTTCTCTTCGTGCGCGTAAACGGCAGTTTTGAACCGATCCCGCAAGCTGTGCAGAATTAGTGACGTGCAGAAACCTCCAAGCCCTGCATGTTTGTTTGGGGGGGGGGGGGGGGGGTGCACCTTCACAATGTCTAGTGGGTCTCAGCTTTTTCACCAACGTCTCGCCGCAAGCAGACGTCCAGTATTGCTAATCGCTAATAAAGTCATCATTACAAAGTATTGATTAGGGAGTCAATATATTATTAGTTACGTTGTGCAAATTAAGCCGAATAATATCCATTTTAGTACAACGACCGGCAAGATGGGGAAAGCGGCGCGTCCTTTTACATACATATAATTAAGCAACCCTGGGAACGTAACTTTGTTACGACCTTGCCTTTGTATATTGTGGGAACTTCGGACATATTAGGATTCGAGCAATCCACACGCAGGCAGCGCACTCGCAAGCACCGCGGCCAGGAATAGTGTCATTAAGAATGTGTACAGCACCCCTGCATCGCAGCTGCTTGGGAATTACTGTAGCCAGTTTCATTCCTACGTAACTCACAAAGAGCACAACCGGCGAAAAAGCAAAAGCAACACTTCCCAGAGTGTCTCTCTTCCCACCCACTCATAGCGCACAAACTCCCACCGATGCAACGATATATCATTGCCAGAAACTTCTCAAGGTCATAGCACTAACGCTTTTGCAATTATAGGCACGCAGCAAATAACATGTGTAATTAGGTCACAAGAGATATGCACACAAAAGACTGCGCATATAGGGTTCCACAGATACCCAAGCAAATCGCTCCACTAACGTTAAACCTGGGAAAGTGCGAAGCATGCCGTGATGCGCCGGTATTTCCCACAGGGAACACGTTTATGGCTGCTAATGGGCTTGCTTTACCGTGACCACGACGACGGCGTTAGACGCCGACAGCCCGTGCTCATCAACGGAAATTCCTTATCATCGCTTAGAACTGAAACGACAATCCTATACATACACTGACTTCATTGCCTTCGGGATCGGCCGACACGCTTTTCGCAACAGAATTTCTCAAATTTCTGTTAATTAATGCAAATAATTTTGACTATTTCTGTATTTTATGTCTTGATTATTCCTGTATTTGGAATCTTATTAGTCTATACTGAGCCGGTTTTCACCGGTCGTTTTTGACCCCAATTTGACAGCTAGCTTTCCCGTGGCGGGCGACAGGAGGCGCCGACAGTCCGAGCGCGTAAGGTTCTTCGCACCTAAAAGCCAACGAATGACAAAAAGTAATCACGGGCCCTTCCCCTGTAGAGAAAATGGGCGATCGAAGCTTGTCGCGAGTACATCCGGTCTACTACTTCTCTTTGTACTTTCGCGCTTCTGTGAGTTTTCGTTGATTAGGCTACACATTATGCGAATTCAGTCACGTGTGGGCCGCACCCCCATGCACATATAATGGGGGGATTGAGGCACATGCTAGGCAATATAAGAAATTTTATTGCCTTATTTTCTGTTTTTAACTCCCGTTATTTCCCTCTGTTGTTTCTTTCTTGCTCTTCGAAAGTTTTAGGCACGCTGGTAGAAAATCGAAGCCTCCGTATAATTCAAGATGTCCACTCATCTTGGTGAGGTGCTCATCCCTACCAGCTATGAAGTGCACCACATCTCGAAGTACACACCTGGGAACTCTTAAGTGCAGTCTGTGTTAGCCTCTCCGTATGTTTGTATCTTAGCCTGTCAATGCTTTTCAGTAGTGTTTGTACGATTATTGTCGATAGGTGATTGTAACACTTGTAGCACTACATTTACAAGGAGTTAATTTCTTACAGTGCATCGTAACAAATACCATGAAAGAAAAGGAAGTAAGTCTAGTGCAAAGGCTCTTGAGGAGTGTCTTTTAAAGAATGGGAAATGCCAGACACGTGTGTCAGTGACATTTCAGATATTATATGTCAGCTTCAAAGGTATGACGCTGTTCGCTACATAGGTGCACGTATTCGATCACGGAACAGAAAAACTTTGAACTCCGAGCGTCCGACGCGCCAAGCTTTAACTGATGAGCGACGACACGCAGTGTATAAGGTGATTCAGGATATCTACTCTCATAGTGCTATCGTAACAGATACAGTAGGAATTATTATGCAATTTGAAAAGTACTATGAAGGTTTGTTTAATGCGCTTTCTGACAGCCAAGATGTCGAGCTCAAAAGAAGTTTCGTTTCTCTTCTAAACCCTCTGCCAGACGAAGATTGTACAGCCATCAGTAGTCCGATCATATTGCACGAAATTGAACGGGCCATCTATCAACTACCCTTGTCGAAAACACCTGCTCCTGATGGAATTTCTGTGGAACTTTACAAAGCTTTCAAAACAACCCTATGCCTCCTTCTGCTGGACACCTTTTGATGAGTTACAACATGGAGATGCTCCCGCGATCTTTTTGCTAATGCCACACAGTTTTCATTCCGACAGGTACTGAAAGGGAAAAACTTCGTTCAATTGAGGGATATAGACAAATAGCATTCTTAAACGTTGACAACAAATTTTTCGCTAAAGTGTAATCAAATAGGTTACAACTTGTGATGTCGATCCTGATTGGTTCTCATCAGACGTGTGGAATTCGAGGACGCTCCATACAAACCAATATAGACATCGCTCGTACAATCCTTCAGTACTGCTACAGTTCTCAAGAGCATCTCTAAATGCTTCAGGTAGATCTCGCAAAGGACTTAGATCGCGTAGGTGATTCGTCCTTGTTTTCCCTTTTGGAGCATAGCAATATTGGCTCTGTCGTGCTCAAGGGCGTTCGACTTTGTTATAGTGAGTGCTCGACTCGCCTAACCATCAATGCTAATCTCTACAAACCTGTTTGTATTCGCTCGTCTGTAAAGCAAGGCTGCCCAATGTCTCCACTGCTGTTTGGTCCTTACCTCGAACCATTACGCTTGAGCATAATGCGAGCAAATTGTATCCATTGTTTCAGCATATTAGGTAACGAAGTTAAAGTATTGGCTTATGCAGATGACCTGGCATTCTTTTGCACAGATAAACGAAGTGTTGGAAATGTGCTATTTGCAAGTGAAAAAATTTGTTTGTGTATCAGGTTCGCCTTACGTAGCTCCTCAGGATTAATTAAAGTTCACTGTCTGTCTGTCTGTCTGTCTGTCTGTCTGTCTGTCTGTCTGTCTGTCTGTCTGTCTGTCTGTCTCAGGTGCTCGTTTAAACGCCTCTAAAAGTCTAGGATTGTGGTATGGTACGCGGGGATGTACGCCGAGTCAGTTCGCAGGGATTAACTGGACTCATTCCGCCAAGGTACCTTGGAGTGACGCTTGATGCATGTAGACTCGGCGCACATTACTGGAAAGAGCGCGTCCCTAACCTTGAACGTCAGGCCCAGACATACGTTCCACATCGCCTTTTTGGGAGAGCTGAAGCCTGCAACACATTTTTAGCAACAAAGCTTTACTACGTGTTGCAACTAATTCATTGCGCTCGGTTTTACGTACGACACTTTCATCGTA
>CM023486.1:51304827-51314827 GCA_013339685.2 Hyalomma asiaticum
ATCTTGCCGTGGTTACTACGACTGCTGTATAAGTTTAGGATGAAGATGCTTTGACGAAACTTTCCGTGAGGGAGTATCTCTACAAGACGTGCTCTATGTTGCTGAGTAGGTCATGTTTATATATGTTAAGGTTGCGGGTTCCATAAGGCATAATTGACACATAGCCCTCATCGCAACTTCATGAGTGTTGACCTCATTTCACTCGTACTGTTAATTGTTCATTAATAATGACCGCCTATATTATATTTTAACGCGGGAGAGGCTCATGTGAGGAAGAAGTTTTATGACAATTGAGGCTGCTGCGATAGCTGAGATACTAAAAAATGCTTTCACGTTTGCGCCGTTGTAGGCATATGTTGAATGTTTACAAGATACGCCGTACCACCGCTGTTTACGCTATGAAAACCTATGGAGATTCCTGTTGTCGAAAGAGGGCTGCGAGCTGCGACTTTCGTGTTCTCAGCTACGCTGGCATCGCAGTACAAAATACACGAACTATGCAGGCGCTTCCGTAATATTTCAACAGTAGCGATTTGCCATGAATTTCTCCAGGGGTGCCGTTCACGTGAACGCGGTATTCCTCCGTACTAATTATGCGATATGCCATAAAATGTCAAAACTTGTGGGCACGTCAAGATATCCTATAATTAGAACTTCTTCAAAATCACGGCAAACTACTTCTCCATACTGCCGATTTATAGGAGAGCCAAATAAAATTTGCCTCTTAATACTCACCTCCAGGCTACAGTGTACTAAGTGTCCTTTCCCTAACCTCTGTCGCCCCGCGCAGGTTTGATTGATTTGTCGGGTTTAACGTCCCAAAACCTGCTCTGATTATGAGAGAAGCCGCAGTGGAGGTCTCCGGAAATTCCGACCACCTTGGTTCTTTAACGTGCACTGACACCGCACAGTACATGGGCCTCAGCATTTCGCATCCACCGAAATGCAGCCGCCGCGGCCGGGATTCGATCCCGCGACCCTCGGATCTGCAGCCGAGTACCATAGCCACTAGACCACCGTGGCGGGGCGCCCCGCGCAGGTTAACGACAGTATTATGTTAATGTACGCGAAAGATCTGGTGCAACTTGGCGGGGGAGCCTTTAGCAGCGAAGGTGTAAATTGCAATGATTGAAGGGATTTCTTCCATTGCGTCATCCAACAGCTCTGGGCCTATCCTGGTGCACTATATGCACTATACTGCCTCGAGCAGCGGCTCATACGAACAAGAAATTGTCGATTATGTGACTCAAGTCAGAAGTAAATCAAAAGCGCATTAGTCAGACCTAACGTAACCACGTTAATCAAACGGGAATTAAGCGAATGAAATCGTATAAAGTCGTTCAAAGGTGCCCTGATTGAGCCGAAGGTATAAAAGCTTTAATTAAGCTGTATACGACCAGGTTGTCACTAAAAGTGGCTCCGTATATCGAGTCGCGTCGACAGAACATCTTACAACGATGGATCGATACCTCCACCACAGCTTTGATTTTCGCTTTCAATGGCCCTCCTTGTTTTTTATTTACTTTTGCTTTTCTCACCTGGGGGATCACGCTGACGGCGGTACGAAGGCGGTTCAGCGGGACGCCTCTATGTTGATTCCGTCAATGGTGATCATTCCTGACGTGCGCTGAATCATGCGCAGAAGTGCTAGCACCAGCGATGACTTCCCGGCCCCTGTTCGTCCCACGACAGCCAGCTGGGAACGTCCGAGATAAAAAAACGGCACACAACCTCATTCCTACAGACGTTGCTCCTGCAACGTCTGTAGCAACCTGACTGTCTGTAGCTGACGGTAACCAGCTTTCATACAACCATCAGGCATCACACCATAGCCCACCATGTGACCAGCATGTGAATGGCGCCACCGCGTGGCTCTTATCTATTTTCGCACATGCATGGTCGCCTTCAGTGAGAGAAAAAAAGTGAAGAATTCTCGTTGTGGTTACGTTTATATACATGTTAAAAGGCTCCACGTAGTATATGTTAATCAACAGCAATTACTGGAGGTATGCCCCAATAGACACCCCATTTTCGAACTTTAAGCACCGAAACATGTTTAGCAACCTAAATTCAATTTTTAGAATCCCATGGGGACGACTAATTGAATCGATGGTTACCCTAGTAAAGTCGCGAGAGCTTGGTTCTGTGACTTACTGCACGAAGTTAAATGAAGTAATATCACGCGTTGAAAGGGTAGTAGATTTCACTTTTTTATATGCACGTACCTTCTGTCCTGCCTCCGCTACGAAGGACACACCTTTGAGCGTGTCGTCCGCGATTCCTGGACGGTAGGATGCGCTGAAGCTTTCGAAGCTCACCACTCCTCTACTGGGCCACAAGTCGTCGTAGGGCTGAACTAAAATTCGAGGCATTTCATATTTTGTGTGACCGTGGGAGCCCTCTCGCTTTGTAAGAGTTTCCTGCGGGAAAGCAGACGTACATAGAGCTCACGCGCAAGTTGCTTTTTCAAGCGAAGCTTATATTGCGCTACAGATTTTGGTGACACGTCTCTATTTAGTACGCGTCACTTCAATCATCAAACCGGGATCACGGCTGTCCTCTATGAAGTGGTGGAAGAAACTAATGCATTAGAGTGAAAAACCATATGTCTCCGGTGTCAGATTTGAAATCGGGCCGCGAATCACCGAAAGATACTGTCCTAAACACTTGAACGCACTTGTGCTTGCGAGATGTGAACACGTCTGAACCATGCGAATGCCTTGAATTTCAATACTGTCGTCCTTAGGACTTTCGAAAGGCAGCCACAATCCCCACAGGGAAAGAGAGAAAGGAAATAAAGAAAGACGTGGCGAGGCGTGTGCACGACAAGGTTCGTTGATCTGCAATTCCTGGTAGGGGAAGGTTCGCCTATGTTTTTTTCAAAGTAGGTTTGCTAGTGTCGCGGTAATGTTCAACTCGATGTTCATTTAATTTTCATTGCTATCATTAACACCATTGGGAAGTTCGAAGAATAATATCCAAACAAGAAAGTCACATAAATGTATATAGTGTCGTTTTGAACGCCTGGGGCTATTTTTTCAAAATGATCTCATGCAATTCATTATTAATATTTATTTAGCGAATTCGACAACATTTGCGTTAGACGCTGTCTGCTTAATAGTGAAGTCGTAAAGTATATCATTTAGTGTCCAGTAATACCTTTCAGAGATATTAAGTGCAGTGTTCTTGCTTTGGGGGAGGCGATGGGCTTCTATGAGAGCGAGCGATATTTTAAATAATTTCACATGAGTAGCGCTTGTGCACAGCGCCAGTAGGAATTTTCGACGTGCTAAGAATGAACCATCGATGATGCGTGCAGTCTATAGGTATGGACAGGCCGAAAGGGCGAGAGGAGTGGCCGCCCTTCGTCATTTTCTCGTCTGACAAATTCACTGCGGTTCATGTGGGACCATCATCGGTGGTTTGTTGTTAGCACGTTCACCCAATCTCGCGCACTTTCTTAGAAACACAGAATGATCAAAAGCCATTACACTTATTAGCATGGAATTACACTATTTTGACACTAAACGTCGCATAAAACATCACCGTTAAACAACTTGCGTTTAAAGCTGCCGTTGTAAGGTTGCATATATTTTTTCACAATTCATCAGGGTCGGTCAAGAAGAGAGTGAATAGTGTGTTTGTTGCATCCCCCAAAGCGCACGAGCGTTCTCCTTTTAAAGGGAGGCACCATTTAGATGACACGCCCTGTATAAAGGGAAGAGCGGACACGAAAGAACGCCCCCTATCCTTATCGCATGTTTTACCATTCTGTTCGTCTTGTGCAGAAAATACTGCGACTGAACCGTGCGGTATCGGGAAACTTATGTGTTCGTTATGCAAATGGATCTCCACCAATTCAGTGTTCTTGTTATTCCTAGCGGTTTACCGACAGCACTGGAGTCGCCGTAAATATAACTTTAATTCACTGCATGACCACTAATATTTGTTTTCACTAGATGACATAATATTGTTCTCAAGAGTGCCTCGAAAAACGACGACGACATTAAAGCAACGAATAAGGTGTCTGAAGGAACCAAACCGGCTAAATTTCTCGGGCAGCCATCGTGCTTCTGTAGCATCAGATCACTTGCAAATCAAATTACTCGTAAATGCACCGTTATCTGTCACATTTGCGTTGCCTTCGCAACATAACAGTGTTGGGTCTAAGACACTTTCGTCATCATGTTCATTGGCCGGCCATGTAGTATCCTCCCGCTCTGAGCGCGAATAATTATGCAGATAAAATTTCTCATAAATATCCTCGACTAACCAAAAGTACCTGTGTTAAGAACATATTCAGTAAGTGAAGCCGCAGATTTGTTCGTTGCCTGCTTCGAACTCTCATTATCAATGTCCAGCCTTATCGCTCAATATAGCGTTCAAGAGCAGCATATTTTGAGCAGTGAAGGTCATCAGCTGTACAATTCAGTTTTTTTTTTATATCACAGTTTCGCCACAAGGGCGAAGCAATGATTCAATGCATGATATGGTTTACGAAGTAAGACTAGCAGCTTTAGGGACAATCGGAATCATAGTGAACGTGGGCTTATTAAGTAAGCATGCAGGTGCTCAAAATACCATATGGGTGTCGAGCGTCAGAGACAACGGCACAGTAGAGCTCCTAGCTCAATCATGTTTTGATGCCTTCTGGCACATGCTTCACACAGCGCGACCGCGCTAAGCAGCGTGCATTTTGCACCGTCGAGAAACTTGTCCCAGCATAGCGACCGCGTTCCTTCCGGCACTCGTATACGCACTCGTGTGAGTGCCATGTGGTGAGGGCATTGCGCCTGGAACGGAGCGCATGACCAAGGCACTGCTGCGCAGTGCGCAGCGCGTCTGATGGCTGCCGAGATAGCGCGCACGCCAGCGATGACGACCGCGCAATGTCCACAGTGGCTGCTCTAGCGACAACACCCCGCCCCCTGCCCCATTGCCGCTTCGACGCAGGCCTCCCGAGCGGGCTGACACACGCGCCCTCCGAGCGACAGAAATGGGCCGCGCTCGTTTGACCTCTGCGAGCGGAGCCGCCGAACAGCAGCCGCGTTCGGCGGCCCCTCTCGCTTGCTTTTATCCGCAGGTAAAATGTACGATGCGCGAGGGGTTATAATTGGATTTTTTGATAAGTATGGTAGCACGAAGTAACAGGACACAAGGAAAACACGGAGAACACACACACAACCTTCAGACTAGCTGCTAGTCTCCTTGTGTCCTGTTACTTTGTGCTACCATACTTATCAAAAAATGCCATACCAACAAAGCCCGCCTTGCAACTTTACTATAAATTTGGACTTTTTACGGAACATGACGGCGACGGCGACGGCAAGAACCCGTCGATGCTGTCCATATAATTGCTATCGTAATAAAACTTAGAAATACGTTGTCTGCGTCTACTTCGCTTCAAGCTCTAGCGGTAAAGCTGCCCTAGGTACAAGCGGTGCTTTGGAAACTGATTTGGAAGCATCACTTCTCTAAAATTTGTTGTGGTAGATATCGGTGAACAAGTGATCACGCACGCACCTTCTCTAAGGGCAATTCTGTATATTCCAGAGCCCTCTGGAAAGCCGCTTCGCCCAAAGCGTCCCAAAATCCGCCCAGGAAAACCATCACCGTGGCAAATGGAACCTGCAGAATTAATAGTCCAGTAGAGCACTACGTCTTGACAGGTGCCTTATACCCTTTTCACGCAATGCAGTACCAGTTTTCATGTAGGCAAACGGCAAATGCAGAAATGTATTTCTGCTTGCATATAGCCATCATCAGCATGTCTATCAGCAATTTTGCAGAGGGAAACTTGGCGAAGTACGGGATACAAAGAAAAGCAAGTACGATCCTGTGTATGAGCTCAGTGAATCGCCTGAAATATACGGCTGGCCACGTTGTGCTTTTCCGCCCATATAGCCTAACGGCGGGAATGTTGCGCCGAGAAGCTCGGGGGTGCAAGAGCACTAGCATGCATGAAAGGGAAAATTAGCATCGACCTGCTTTGTAGCACAAGTCTACAAGGAAATCCATACGGATTTCTTAGAAATGAAAGCTTCCTAGTTGCCGAAAAGGCCGTCCTGGTCCGGGGCATGAGCCCGGGACCAAAGTTGGTCCGGGGCACTCGCTCTGCCAATTGAGCTAACCAAGGAGGCTAGCGATTGACAGCGCGAGGACGAATCCATCGACATCTCGAAGTATGCGTTAATTTACACGTTGCTATTGAAAATCTGACCTTCGCCAATTCCCGTAATCACGCCAAACCAACAACACAATGTTGATTTTTGTGCTGGTCATGGTGGTTACATGGTTGGTGATGTTCTGCGCCTCACTGAATGCACAGTCAACTCAGCCGAACCCCCCCCCCCCCCCCCGCAGCCTCATGCACATGACTTCGATCGACTCTGATCATGTGGATCGAAAAACGGAGAAAATGGCAACAGATTCGCATTGTAGGTATGTTGTTCGAACCACTGCAGACGTCCTCCCTGCTCGCTAGCCGTTTTTCAAGGCTTTTTTTGTTGATAGTACTAAAGCAAGACGCAGGTGCATGGCAGGACGGGAGGGGCTCTGCTGCAAACGGTGCATTCAATGAAGCATACGACATCATCCACGATCTAATCACCATCCCTACCGCAAAAAAAAAAGCACATTTAATGCGATAGTGGTTTTGGTGGATTATGGTCATTGATGTTGTGTGGATTTTTTATGTTCGGCATTCATCTGGAGTCTCGCATTACAGCGTGCCCCACATTCCAGTTTGATATGATTAACCCAAAAGTTTGACTTCCTGCTTCACTTGCTCTCAACCGTCCACCTTCAATACGCAACCGCAGTAAAGACTAAAGAAAATTAGCGAAGTGAACAAGTCCCACTATAGCATGATGGCAGCTCACCGTCAATGCCGAAAGTAGAGACAGGCCGGCCATCGCAGCAGAGCCGGGGTCGTCGTGAGCTGGTGCAACGATGATAGCTACGGTGAGTACTATGATCACTAAGGCACATATGGTACTGACGAGGCGACCTATGGCGAAGCAGTAAACAAACATGTTGAACGACTCCAAGTACACCGTCACCATGCGGCGGAAGCGAGCGCAGAACTGTTCCATGACTCCGTAGCAACGTATCAGGCCCACGCTTTCCAGTGTCTCAGTCAAGTGCTGAAGCAATCGAGAGAGTCGGGTACTTTCGTAGAGACGTCCGGACATCGTGCCACGTATCAGGTAGCGCTGCAAACACGGCGCGGAAAAGTTTGCCCAGATATTTTTTTTTCACTATAATAAGTCGGAATGTTGCTATTCACCTTAACGCAAAGTGGGGGGTTCCTATACACCGAAAAATTTTTCCTTGTCGGTCATGCCTACGAATTACAATTACCCTAATGCGACCGGTTTTTCTACGTTACCTAGGGCGATTGCGTTATGAGAGGATGTGCATGTTAAAGGCGTCTACACTGCCTATGTGATTAGTTGAATACACCGTTCAAAATATATAAACTAGTGCCTCTCACAAACTGAAAGGTTCATCGTCCCTAATAGGTGGTGGAAAAAGGGCAAACATTTGGCATCAAATATGAGAAATGATGAAAACGAAGAAAAGTGGGATTTTCAAAAGCACACCCTTTAAGCGAATGTCCTTCAACAGTACCGTTAACCACATTACCCAGACAGAAGGCTTAGCTTAAATGAACTTTGAGTGGCTGTTTGTTCTTCAAGGTAAGTCACTGCTAAGAACTGTCGTATTCTTATGAATATGCTCTTCAAATAATAGGCTAAAATGAGGAGTGTGAAGTTGTGGTACAGAAGTCCAGTTGTATGTAAAATACGTGACGACATTCAATTAGAACGTCCCACATAGTTATGGATCGATGGTGTCACTGCGTTAGAAATAAAGAAATGTGCCTGAATTGCTGCCATGTATGAATTCACCAGCTGGTATAGTGCATATTTCAAGAGTCACGCAGTTTTCGTAGAACAAAGACACCGCACGCCTACGTATCACCATACAGCACGATCAAGTGGATTATAGTGAATTATTCCTACTCTATGATCAATGAATTATTACGAAAGCTTCACGCAGTTTCTTTTATTAATCTATGCGGAATCGACAATATTTAGCAGAGAAAAGCATCAGCTCGCTACAACACGCTTGCGATTTTCTTTCTACATTACATAACGGTTAAAGAGGACACGAACAAATTGTTCGGTGACCAGCCTGTACATAAACTTGGCAACTCGCTGCAAGAAGCAACTTGCTGCAAGAGTCAATCGAGAGCCTACGCCTGTTTTTCCCTCGTGTTATCGTACAGTTTACACTAGGCTCGATAAAGCGCTATGCCCGATAACCTCCAATGCTACGATAATGAACAGTCTCCTGCAAATATTGCTGAATACCTTGAAGAACTGCAGGACTATTAACAATGGTAGCATAAACCAGCGAAACAGGAATCATGATCACACGGACAACTCCTCGAAGAACATCTCACAGTCATTATCGATTTCATGATAGACTTCACCAAGCCGTCCTGAGTTCTTCATCGGGAACATCTAACGCTCAGCCACTTGAGCTATTGACTACAATCCTGGTCCTGAGTTACCCCGTCTGAGTATCCGTTGAGAATCTAAAGCATTCTTCGAGTGCAACAATGTTTGTAGATGTCATTGCCTCGAGGGCTGAATACTACATGAACTTTTCGATCGTTTCATCGGCTCACAACGTTCCCTCCAGTGTGATTTACTTTATGCTAACATAAGGCCTCAACGGAGCATGAGCGAGAGAGCCGCACCAATCTACACGCTTTAAGAAATACGTGTGTAGTAAGATGGGTAAACCAGTCGAACTCACCATACAAAATAGCAACACCATCTCCGCACAAACCGTAAGGACGAACACCAAGGGCACTTGGGTTCCAATCACGGCGAGACGGGCGAACACGTAAAAGATGTTCTGCACATATTGCTTGGAGAACACAAACACGCGCGTATCGTTCATCTCCAGGTCCACGGAGAAGCGATTGAAGATGCGCCCCCTCGGCGTTGCGTCGAAGAAAGAGAGCGCACTGCCGGCAACACAGTCCAGCATGTTCGCATGTAGCGCCATGGAACGGTGGCGGTTGGCGTACGCCAGCAGTGTACCTCCGGCAAGCCTTAGGATAACTGCAAAAAGAAAAGAAAGAAAGAAAGAAAGAAAGAAAGAAAGAAAGAAAGAAAGAAAGAAAGAAAGAAAGAAAGAAAGAAAGAAAGATGAAGCCAGGTCGACGTCGTGAAAACTGCCGTAGCAGTGAAACTGTTACGTTATCGTTAATCGTGGCGCAACTGGCGAGGGTGTGAAGTTACGTATGTCTGGTTCGCCTAAAGTCGTGCACTCTCTTTCTTCTTTCTTTCTTTCTTTCTTTCTTTCTTTCTTTCTTTCTTTCTTTCTTTCTTTCTTTCTTTCTTTCTTTATGTATAGTGCTGGGCTCAGGGCATGTCCTAAGAGAAGAAAGGACGCGAGGAAATTACATGCATCTGATGGAATTGCGCACGCATATATTTCACGATGATAATTTTCCGTTAGCAAGTAACACCGGACCCTAGGCATAAAGAGCTCCGCTTTTAAAAGAAACAAACACATGCATTCATTTGTATGTTCCAGCTCCTTTTGACTCCAGTGTCTAACGTGTAACTCTCATTTCGCTTACACATGTGCACATGTGCCTTGCGCTTACAAAGGCCGCAGAAATAGCATCTATGCTTAATTCAGTTGCTGCTATGCTCACCCCCGGCCCTTCATAAAAGGACAGTCGCGTTACTAATATTCAAGCCCGTCACACTGAATTACATGGCGCAAGGAGGGTCAGAGCATCGCACAAGAGCTCCTTAGCTTACAGGGATTTCAGCACAGTTTGGCTAGGCTCCCAATTAATTTGGTAGAACGAACTCATCGTGAACTGATCAAAAAATTCTGAAAGTAACGTTTCTTTTTTCTTTTGTCACGCGATTTTTTTTTCGGCAGGCATTTTCGGTTTATCCACGCT
>CM023486.1:51317327-51347574 GCA_013339685.2 Hyalomma asiaticum
GCAATGGGAAAATGACGATCCAAAGAGTTGGAGACAAGGAAAAATGCTTGAGGAGGCGGGCTGTTATGGAGTGCCGGTTAAGTTCAGGTGAAGCTTGCCAGAATGGAGGGAAGGGAGGGTTCAGGCCTGCAAGTGGTTAAAGACTAGACAGGTAGCCAGGCCATCTTACAAAGCCACATAGCCGCAATGCAGTGAGCTGCAGTGAGGTGATGTATGATATAGTATGGTTGATGGTTGGTGCGGGCGTCATAGCCGTAGAGGTGCCCTCGCCATCATTAGGCTGAAGAACGGCTATGGCGTACAACATCCAATACGATACCTCGTGTGAGTAAGATTTGTAAGGTGATAAGAAACTAGAAGGCGTCTGCGGAATGGGAAGGTGAAGGAGTGACAACGGCGGATTCGCGCATTAGGGTCACCAATTGCATTAAGAATGCGCGGGCTGGTTTTAAATGAAGGTATCGGGGGAAGTGCGCGTAGGTAATAGTTGTGTTGTGATGACGCAGGTGTCGAACTATATGTTGTGTTCGTGGGCACTCATTGAAGTAGTGTAAGTCTCCTGTACAAAGCTGGTTGCATGCGCAGCGGTCGGACATGGTAATGTTAAATCTTTTAAGGTAATATTGAAAATGCCCGTGACCAGTCATTAAGTGTGTTAACTTTCTATTCGGGGGAAACCATTTTGGGATTTGGTAGACGCTTTTGATCCAATGGAGTAATGAAGTATTCGGTCCTTCTGTCTGCCAATGTGTATGCCAATGTGAGATCATAATTTTGTGTAATTCGGACCTTGTCGCGCGGACGGAAATTTTGGCCATCCTCGCAGACCCACTGTTCATAGCTGAGGACGCTAGTGTGTCGGCGAGTTCATTCCCCAAGATACCTTTATGTCCAGGAATATGAAATAATCGGAAGGAAAATCCTTGCACCTGAAGTTGATAAAGAATGTTCTTAATATCTAATACTCTTGGGTCGGTATCATTAAGAGAGGCAAGTTTACTAAGCAATGAAAGGCAGTCAGTGTAAAGATGGAACGGGGTTTGTGGGCGTAGCGTCATAATATATTGTAAACATTCACACACAGCTATGAGTTCAGTTGTATAAGCACTTGAGGCGTGGGTTATTCTGTATTTGTTAGCTTGCAAAATGCGCGTTCGGCTATCCATTATAATGTACGCAGATCCGGCCGACTGTGATGTGTAGGAGCCATCTGTGTAAGCATGTAGAACGGGAAGGCGGAACATGTCAGCGTGTGCTAAGGGATCAATTTTAGTGAACGAATACTTATGTTTTAAACTGGGGTGGTAGGTGCACGGAGCGGTGTCGTGCAAAATTTGGTCAGGATGGAATGTCCGAGTGCCGTAATAAGTGACGATTTTCTGGGTGAAAAGGGAAAACTCTGCACCTAGTCGACTAAGTTCGAGATCTAAGGGGGGAGCATTGGCGACGATTTGGAGAGCAGAAGTTCGGGTGGTGTAAAACGAGCCAGTGATAGAAATTAAAATGGTGCGTTGCAGTGACAAGACGCGGTCTCTAAGGAATTGGGAAGGATGCGATGGCCACCAAGCGGGTGATGCGTATGTTAATGCGTGTGTGGTAATGTGTGTGTGTGTGTGTGTGTGTGTGTGTGTGTGTGTGTGTGTGTGTGTGTGTGTGTGTGTGTGTGTGTGTGTGTGTGTGTGTGTGTGTGTGTGTGTGTGTGTGTGTGTGTGTGTGTGTGTGTGTGATAAAAATGGGCAGATCATGCGTCACATTTACGGGAACGAGCATGTTTTCACCACACAAGAAAAGGAATTATGTTTTTAATTTTGTTCTGAAAGTGGTGCAAAAAAATGCCGCTAGTGACATCCGACAGCGTGTTTGTCAATTTCCAAGTACACGAGAACCAGCCCACGCAGGCATGCATTGTTACGAAAGACGGGTGGGGTACGGGGACTTTGGTAGCCCCACCGCTTCGAAGAGGCGCTGGAGTGAGGAGCCAGGAAAGACGGTCGATCGAAGAAGACTGACAAAAGGCTTTATACAATATTGTACATAACCCACGGCCGTGTCTCCGTGAACAGCTCTTGACACGGCCGGGTCTTCATGAGCAGTCGCCGGTGC
The DNA here is from genome assembly GCA_013339685.2 of Hyalomma asiaticum. Taxonomy (NCBI): domain Eukaryota; kingdom Metazoa; phylum Arthropoda; class Arachnida; order Ixodida; family Ixodidae; genus Hyalomma; species Hyalomma asiaticum. The sequence continues at coordinate 51,319,431 of CM023486.1, forward strand.
ACCCCCGATGCACCCGCTTTTCTCCTCTCGTTCGGTCGCTTCCTCCTCGCGCTTTTCCACGAAGCGGCTGGAGTGCGGTGTCGGTCCGTGCCTGCAGTCATGCCGGGGGGGTCCTCCCAACGTCCCTTGTTGTTTGTTCTCGCCGACCGGCGACCGGTGAGATGGCTTCCGAAAGATGACAACGGATGACACACGAGCGCCTTCCGGGGATGCCCGCTGTGGGGTCGGTCGCTGGTGGAATTGCACGTGCTGGCAAGGGAATTTGAGGCACAACAGCACCCCCGCCACCAAATATTGCATCAGGAGGACGAGCGGCTCAACGTGGCTCGTCTGAAGTGATGCGACGTACGGGCCAGCAGGATCATCCATGGACCGGTGGCGAAGCTCTCAGGTGCACAGGATCCTCTCCTGGCATTCCACTCGAACTCACAGCTCACAGGGGTTCACGGATCCTGGAGTAGAGACAGACTCGACAAGACAGCCATTGTCGAACCACGCCCAGAGCAGCAAGTGCCCTCTACACACCCCTCGAACTGCCAGACCACCATTAACAGAGTAATATGAGAATTGCAATTAACGCTCGTAAGGGAAACTTAGCGAAATGCAGCCTCTAATGGTGGCAAGTTCAAAATCGGACCTCTATTTCTACTGTTACTATTCAACAGTTATCCTTGAATTCAAGAATCTCGATTAGATGACTAATCGAACTAGACGTGCTTAGGCCGGCAAAGGAGACGATCGATGAAGCCGACAGATGCTCAAAAGGTTTGTTCGAATAATAAATGGCTTCTGTTCTCTCCCTGCGAAGCACCCAAGGTAACGTACATTTCTCACAAAACTAAGCACGATGAAAAAAATGAACAATACTCAGATGAAGCATAAGTTTAACCGTAACACTGAAATCAATATGCTTATGCATAAAATCATATTCATGAGAGAAAATAAACACTGATATAACTAACTACATTGAAATTAAACTGCACGTAGGCACAAAATATCCCGGACGGCATACCTCATCTCAAAATGCACGGCTAAGCCCATCAGCGTTAGTGTGCATTGCCTTTCTTATAGCGGACAACAAAATTGTGCTGCTGAAGTGCTATGCTCCAACGGAGGAGACGGCCGTTTTTTGACGACATTTTGTTGAGCCAAGTCAAAGGGCAATGATCGGTTTCTACTATGAACCGCGACCCTGCGACGTAGCACGCCAGTTTCTGAATTGCCCATACGAGGCACGCGCACTCCTTCTCGGAGGTGCTGTAGGTTTCCTCTCGGCTACTGAGCTTGCGGCTCAAATACAATACAGGCCTTTCTCTGCCCTCGGAATCTTCTTGACAGAGCACAGCTCCTAAGCCACGGTCACTAGCGTCGCACTGGATGACAAACTCTTTTGAAAAGTCTGGTGCCATGAGAACGGGTCCCTCACTCAATGCCCGTTTTAGCTCTTGAAACGCGCACTCCTTCCTTGCATCCCATACGACGTTTACCGGCTCTGTTTTTCGGAGGGCGTCAGTAAGAGCGCTAGCGATATCAGAGTAATCTTTTATGTAATGCTGGTAATACCCAGCTAAACCAAGAAAAGCTCTGACCTCAGTCTTGGTCGCCGGTCGACGATACTTAACTACCGCCGCTACCTTTAGTTCGGACGGCCTGCGCTGACCACGCCCGACAATGTGTCCTAGGTAGCTTACCTGAGCGCAGCCTAAGTGGCACTTTTCCGCCCGCACTGTTAGCCCTGCTCCTTTTAGCCTTTCCAGCACAATCTGAAGGTGTTCTATATGTTCCTCCCAGCTGTCCGAGAAAACTGCCACATCATCCAGATAGGGAAGCGCAAAGTCCGCCAACCCGTGCAACACACGATCCATCAGTGCGGAAAAACAATATGGAGCGTTTTTCAAGCCAAAGCTTAACATTACCGGACGAAACGTTCCCAGAGGGGAGATGAAAGCAGCGTAACGACTAGCACGTTCCGTCAAAGGGACTTGCCAATAACCCCTAACCAGATCCAGTGTAGAGATGTACATTGAGTTAGACACGGCCTCCACCCTTTCCTCCAAGTTCGCTATGGGATACGTTTGGTCTACTGTTACTGCATTTAGCTTGCGGTAATCCACGCATGGCCTGGGGTCCTTTCCTGGAACTTCTACTAGGATGAGTGGCGACGTGTAGTCACTCTCGCAGGGAATAACCACTCCCAGTTCGCACATGCGCCTTACCTCCGTATCCATTATTTCTCTCAGCCTCGGCGAAACACGATAGGCTTTGCTCTGAACGGGCTTATCGCTAGACAGTTCAATATCATGTTCAACTACTGTGGTTTTCCCTGGCCTATTGGAAAACACGGTTGTAAAATTTTGAACCACCCTTCTCAAGTCATTTCTCTGCTCTTCGTTAAGACCCTGGGCTCTACCTATCTGGTCAAGTAACCCCTTTATGGCAGGCTTCTCAGCGTCTACCAAGCTTGGAATTTCTGCACCTTCCTCAACCGGCATGTTCAAAGTCATATTTACGATAGCCTGGCGCTGTACGTATGGCTTCATGAGATTACTATGAAAGACTCTGCTTTGTTTCCTCCCTAGTTTCACCTCATAGTTGGTGTCGGATAACTTTGACACTACCTTTGCTGGCCCCTCCCACTGTACGTCAAGTTTGTTCTTCTTGGACGGGCGCAGCAGCATTACTTTGTCGCCCACGCTGAACGTGCGTTGTCGGGCCGATTTGTCGTAGTACGTCTTCGACGTGGCCTGCGCAGCTTTCATGTTGCTTTCTACGAGATTCCTCGTTTTACCTAGCCTCTCTAAAAGATCCAGCACATATGTGACGACGGTGGGATCCTCCCCGTGTCCTTCCCATGACTCTCGAAGCAGGCGCAAGGGACATCTCAGTCCGCGTCCGTAAACCAGCTCTGCGGGGCTGAAACCTGTGCTCTCGTGAGGGGCCGACCTAATAGCAAACAACGCTGCGGGCAAACAGGCCTCCCAGTCACGCTTGTGCTCAAAGCAAAAAGCTCTCAAAATGCGCTTTAATATAGAATGCATCCGTTCGACTGGATTCGACTGAGCGTGGTGCACCGAGCTATGCACCAACCTGATTCCGCACCGCTCAAGGAAAGTGGTTGTGAGGTTGCTAGTAAAGACGCTTCCATTGTCGCTTTGTATTTCCGAAGGGAATCCAACACGCGAGAAAATCGACAATAAAGCGTCCACGACAGCGACTGAATTTAGCTCCCTTAACGGGATCGCTTCCGGAAACTTCGTCGCAACGCATAACGCGGTTAAAACGTAGCGGCAGCCGGATGGCGATTCGGGTAAGGGGCCTACATTGTCGATCACCAGTCGACGAAACGGCTCTGAAATAATCGGTACCGCTTTCATCGGTGCCTTCCATCTGTCAGTGCATTTGCCTACACGCTGACACGTGTCGCACGACCGGACGAACTCCTCTACGTCTTTCCAACAACCTGGCCGGTAGTATTCCTGAGCTAGCCTAGCTTTGGTTTTCTTGATCCCGAGATGACCGGCCCATGCATTGCCGTGCGCAAGATCAAGGAGTTGTCGGCGATATCTTTCCGGTACGAGGAGCTGATCGTATGAGCGACCCTTGGCATCTGTATACCTTCGATACAAAATGTCGGAATGCCTGTAGAACGAAATGTTCTTTTTCGCTATCCCCTCTTTAACATGTTCCTGCAGGGAATTCAGGGACAAATCTGCCTTCTGTTCAGCGACAAATTTCACTTTATCAACTTCAGTAAGTTGTTGCCAGGTGCTTGATGTGGGGGCTAAAACCGAGCCTTCCTCACGTTCGCGGCACTCAGCGTGCACACTAGCATCCTTCCCTCTTTTCTCATTTGTCCCCTGATTAGCCGACACGAGCGACCTACCACTGTCTTCCGCGACTTCAGCTTCAGCGCTTACTGCCGGTGGCAAGGGTGACTCATCAGTTCCCGTTGACTCTAGCTTTTCGGAAAGCTCACGAGCCTTAGAACGCGTGAGGGCCATGAAAACAACTTCGTTTGAAAACGACTGGCCTCGTTCTTTCAGAAGTTCGGCGGACTTATTTGAGAAAAGGTACGGAAAATGCAGCGGCAAGTTCTCCGACACCGCGGCCTCGGTGTGCAGCTGGCCGAAAGGGCCTTCAAGAACCACTCTAGCTATGGGCAGACAAACACTCTGCTGCTCCGCCACCTGTCGGATCCACGCGCATTCTGCCGTGAAATCCTGAGGAGAAACGCAATTCGGGTGTGCGACATCCATCGTTGCTGCTGAGTCGCGAAGCACCCTCCTCCTTTTGCCGTTTACAATCATTTCCTGCGTGTATGGTTGCAAAAGGCGAACACTTTCGTCCGACTCTCCAATGCTTGCAAATACCATTCTCTTTTTGCAGCTTCTGGACAAGTGGCCTTCCTCTTTACAGTTGTAACACACAACCGGTCTCGGCGCGTCAAAAGCGCGGTTCACTTCAGCGGACGGCTTTGAAGTGCCTGCCCTTCTAGGCTCCCCGCTGTACCCTCCTTTCGGCTGCTCGTTAAAGCGTTCCTCGGAGTCCTTTCTACCGTCTGTACGCGGTGAAAACCTTTTTCCTTCGAACCTCTTAGGCACAAATTCCCTTTGCTGGCTTTTCACGGGCTGTGCTGCCCTTCCGCGCACGTTCCGACGCGTTTCGTATTCCTCCGCAAGCTCGGCGGCTTTGATCAAGTTCATGTCGGTGAGCCTATCTTGGAGCCATAACCTCATCTCTTCCGAGATGCCCTTGTAGAATTGCTCGATTGCGAAGCATTCTATTACTTTATCATGGTCACCATAGACCTCTGCGCTCTTAAGCCATTCTTCCAAATTGGCTTTAATCTTATAGGCAAAGTCCTGATGTGACTCGTTACCCTTCCGCGCATACCTAAAACGCTGCCGGAATGCCTCTGTTGACAAACGATACTTACGCAACAGTGCCCCCTTAACTTTGTCATACGCTTCGGCGTCCTCTCTGCTGAGCCTAGCTATGACGTCGGCGGCTTCGCAAGGAAGGGGTGTCAGCAATTTTTGTGGCCAACTTTCGGTAGGGATCCCCGACTTCTCGCATGTCCGCTCAAAATTGACAAGAAAAAGTGCGATGTCCTCGCCAACCCTGAACGGCTGCAACAGGTCTTTCATTTTTACATTTACCGACTCTCTCACGGTAGAAGCAATGTTCTCGGGGGAATACCGCAGTTCTAACTCCCTTATTTTCAATTGGTGCTGCCTCTCTGCAGCTTTCTCTTTTTCTTCACGCTCCTTTGCTGCGGCAATCCTAGCCTGCACAGCCTCCTGAGCTTCCTGGGCCTCTTCGACCGTTACCTCCTCTGCCTCCATGAGCGCGAGAATTTGCTGTTTCCGCTTTGTGGAGCCAACCGCGATACCTAGCTCCTTGCAAATTTCTAGGAGGTCCTGAACCTTGAACTTGTCCATCTCGACTTTGCACCACGCCTCGTCTAAAAACTGTAACCAAGTAGTCAGAGGATCCTTGGCTGACTCAAAAGTTAGCGTTCCCAAGACAAAACGTCCAACCCTATTTCTAACAACAACGTGGGTTAGCTATAGGTCTGGCAATACGATTGGAAAGCTTCGAGCACTCACCACACCAAGGTAGCTGACGCTGGTTGATCCCATCTAGCTGCCATCCACTGTTACGAAAGACGGGTGGGGTACGGGGACTTTGGTAGCCCCACCGCTTCGAAGAGGCGCTGGAGTGAGGAGCCAGGAAAGACGGTCGATCGAAGAAGACTGACAAAAGACTTTATACAATATTGTACATAACCCACGGCCGTGTCTCCGTGAAGAGCTCTTGACACGGCCGGGTCTTCATGAGCAGTCGCCGGTGCACCCCCGATGCACCCGCTTTTCTCCTCTCGTTCGGTTGCTTCCTCCTCGCACTTTTCCACGAAGCGGCTGGAGTGCGGTGTCGGTCCGTGCCTGCAGTCATGCCGGGGGGGGGGGGGGGGTGGTCCTCCCAACGTCCCTTGTTGTTTGTTCTCGCCGACCGGCGACCGGTGAGATGGCTTCCGAAAGATGACAACGGATGACACACGAGCGCCTTCCGGGGATGCCCGCTGTGGGGTCGGTCGCTGGTGGAATTGCACGTGCTGGCAAGGGAACTTGAGGCACAACAGCATGCATGCTTTGCTGACAAACAATTATGTATGTCTTACAAGCGTACTTCACCCTATGAGACACCTTGTTATAGCGTGCAAGAGCACTTCGTTCTTTTTTATTGCTGTATTCGGGGTGACGCAGGTGACGCTGCCTTCGAATTCGTCTACCTGCACACGCGCGTAGTACGTACTGTGCTTGTCATGCATCCGAAACGCATCCCGGAGCGCCGACTTTCCCTCCCCTCTCCTCATGTCGACCTCGGAACCGGTTCCTGTTGAGAAGCCTCACGCGCCCAAAAGAGTTGCCAGGGAGACAACGACGCATCGTGCGCTGTAACCATTGTTGCCGGCATCTGTACACGTAGCAAAGTAGCGACTTCGTAGATAAAAAAAAAATTGTGTTTCAATAATTTCTACTCCGTTTCTGGAGAAACCACTGCACGCTGGGACACTCGGAAAGGTAGGCTTTCTATTGAGCCAAAAAACGGGAGAGCGATGAAGGATGGTAGACAGTCCCTTTAATATTTTACCACTCACTACACACTTATAAATGGCCAGAGAATACATGTTATTGGGAATTACACCATACTATTTCACGCATGCACATAACGAGTCGCCCATGTCGATACGTTTGCATTCAAGACAACTAATGCTTACCAACCCCAGGATTAACTGCCGGTCAATGGCGCCAAATGAACGAATCTACTGGTATCAGCTCTCCGCGTTCGTTCGGAAAGTGCACTTCGATTTTGTGCGCATCTATTCGATGCTCGCCAACTTAAGCCTCACTGACGAATCACAATATATTTTCCATTGATTACGTTTACGTAGTGTATACAGCACGCCTTATATATTTTCACAACTTTTGGAGCACTGCAGTGTGCAAACTCTTACAAGAATGCCATATCCGTTATTGCCATGCCATGTCAGTTATTGGGCCTGTATGGCAAGTGCCCGTAAGTGATCATATATACCCAATATTTGTAGGGCCTCATTTGTAAATTCTTGCACAGCTCTTGCGTTAACAAACTAGGCAAATATGGCCGTATGTGGAGCAGTTCCATCTATATAGACTATATCAGAGGGGCATATGTAGGTGCCGAAATCTTGGACTGAGAAGTGACAGTTTTGCCTTTGTAAGAACTAAATTAAATGTACGAAAGAAGCAGAGAGGACTCATAAACATGACTATGGTGCTACGTAAGCGCATACCTCATTTCACTATACGCTGGCGTTACGACATCAAAAAACTGTGAGATTCACTTGTTTGAAAGCCCAAGATGGCGGCGCTCGTGAATCTAAAGGTAAATCTTCTATAGCCCGGTATACCCAATTCCTGACATGGCCATGTATGCATAAGACTACATTTCTTTTCCCAAATTCGTGATGAACGTGATGTTGTGCCCGTTCGCGCGATATTCTGAGGGCTTACTTGAAGCTGTTTGCGTGTTCCAGCACACGCTTAGTCGTCGGTTTCTCGAATAACTCCACCGGTGCGCAGGGGTGATTTTTGAGGTCTCTCAAGTCACGAAAAGTGATCCCTCTCTTCTCGTGCATCAGCACCCACTGGTTCGGTGATAAGGGCAGCCTTGAATTGTTTGTCACCAAGACTCGTGTCTGTGAGAAAAACATAACATAAACAAATTATCTTCTTCTTATCTCCTATTTTAAGTCTCTTTAGTTTATAACTGCAAAATGCGAGTGCAGCCTGGCTACGGTCCAATCGAACCCATGTCCATGCGGTTTCAGGCAAGCGTGCTATCTTTTTGCTATGGTATAGGCTCTTCGCACGTCATTGTAATATGTTAATAACATTGGAGTGTGAAGGACAACTAATATGTGTCATTTTGAGTTACCAGGCCATTTCCCATGCTTTTCGCGACCTCGTAGGCATCATCCAACGAATGACATTTATGATATCCACATCAGCGCAATATAGCGTGCATCTCCAGGAGGAAATTATAATAACAGATAATACCTGCACTTCCGATGATGATATGCTCTTCGGTGGAGTCTTTAGGAAAAATAACGGTTCAGGTTGGTACTGCATGCACAGGAAACGGTACATGTACGCACTTCAGTACTCCGCAGTACCGAAATTCCCTCCCTTTCGAACAAGATATTTCCCCTGCGAGTGTTTATATCATATTGGATAGTAAATACATATTTGGTAAGCCAGATCTCATTGTGCTGTGAGAAAGCTCTTTGTGCTCCCTTGTACACACTCTGATGAAGAACTTGCGAGACGCACTTTTGAACATTTCTCGGAGCCGCAATCATAGATGCTTAATAATTAGGCAGGGGCACTGCGATGAAACTACCTCCTTGGTACAGCGTTTTTAAAGCCAAATAATTTCTGCGCAGGCCAAGCGAGACAAAATGTTTGGTCAACACCCGGACAATCATAATGGTTCACGTGTTAAAAGCAGTTGTGATTTTCGATAATGCCCCGACGCGGAGCAAGAAAAGCGCTCTCCACAACATGCGGAGCTTATGTAGAGCATCGTGGACTTTTAAAAAAATGCTACGCTCAGAATTATTAACCAAAAGCCACCTAGCTGTGGTCATGGGCTGCTCCTTTCCCTGGGCTACTTACTACAAATGCCCACGAATGCTACACTGAACACTGCGTAGGTGCTGCCTGACGATAGCGTTCCAGGGAAAGTCGCCACGCAGAGCAAGTGAATGGGATACAATTTCGTGGCACTGCGCAACATCGAGGGGAAAAAAAATCCGGTGCTCGCTGCAACTTAGTGCAAGCGGCGATGAAAGAGCGGTCGATTAGTAGCAAATGGCTACGTATCACTAAAGCTTCTTACGGAGATCAGGCTGCGCGGATTTTCTATCGGGTATCGCCTACTTGACTGGCCGAACATCTAAGTTAAGCTTTACCTCACCTTGTTTTCCAGGAGACCACCGTGTCCTAGTACCCTCCGCATGATACTATGTGCCACGCGTGCGTCTTGAGAGCTGGTCGGGTCGTCCAAGAGGTAGATGTCGCTTCGTGAGTACACGGCACGTGCTAGTGCTACTCGCTGCTTCTGGCCGCCGCTCAACATTTCACCCTGCATTGTATTTCATTACCTCGAAGCTCGTTGTGAAGAAACGTTGACGACACACCTCTGTGCTATCGCGCTCATAAATCTTGTTCAACAAATTATGTGAGACATACTGTATGATATCGTCCTTATCTTAAATTCCGCGTCAGAAATTTTCGTACAGCATATATTGTCAATATCAAACAGTGTAATAATACATGAACTACATATGTTCTATTGTGCTTTCAACAAATTCTTGAATATGTGATGCATATGTAACATGAGATTCGTAAAAGGGTTAATAGGCTACATTCGTCTATGTATTACGCAATGACATTGTCGTCATGTGGCACACATTTATTACAACGTATTCAACAAGACGTTACTCCCGAAAAGTCACTCTCCTAAAGCAGTATTGTCACAGAACATTCCACAAGTCTTACCTTATCGCCGGCTTCGGTGAGGTCTCCAGCCGGCATCCTGCTAATGTCGCGTAACAGCTGGCAAGCTTCCAAAACTTTGTTATAGTACGGCTCTTCAAACTTTCGGCCGAAGGTTATGTTATCTCGCACGGACATGTTTAATACTTGTGGCGCTTGAGACACGGTAGCGAATGAGCCCTACGAGAAGAAAGGGAGACAGAACTGTATATAAATGCGATTACTCGTTCACAAAGCACCAAGCAAGAAGATACGTGAGTACATAAATAAGCTCAGTAACACACAGCTTAGCATCAATAAAAACAATGCGATTTGTATAACATTTTTAATTTCTGCACGGAATGTTTTGCAAGAGACCTTGCTACATGCAAAAGGCATCTTTTTTTTCCTGCTCCATCCCAAATCATCATGGGTGTCCCCGTAGAAAATCGCGCTTTGGCCTCACAGCAATGGTGGAACTACGCGCTCTAATAATCAATAAGCGTTAGGCAAAGTTAGGTCAATTTCTGCAGATTTTGTGAGCGGCATGAGATGTATTTTTAGCAACAAAATGCCGTGACCAATCAAACACGCCCTGTAAAGCTGCTCGTCATCGATACCTATCTCCTTTAGGAGGTGTACTTCAAGTGGAGCGCCTCAACTCTCCTATTACATAAACCCAAGCGTAACAAAGCTTTTTCTTCAAGACAAGGTCGACGGGGCAAAAACTGGCAACTCTGATGTCCTTAAGCTTGTCAAACTGCTTTTGTTGTGAGATCGTTGGACTACACAGCTTACAGGTCTACGGGCTCGTTTCGATCGCTGCGTTAGGCTATGACTGCCCCTGTAGAGGTGGCTGACGAGCCGATCGTACCATCGCGCTAATATTCCGCATGCACTCACGTTGAGAGATACATATCCACTGAGATGTCTCATGTCTCCGATGATGGCCGACAAGAGGGAAGACTTGCCGCTGCCCACAGGGCCGACGATGCCAACGAGTGAGCCGCTCTCAATCCGTAAGTTGACACCATCCAACGCGGGAACGTGAACTTTTTCTTCCCTCTTGCACCAAGCAAAAGAGCAGTCCTTCAGTGTGACCTCGCCAACTGCACGTTGATCATACATGCTATTTAAAGCGGCGCGTTAAAATAGTACGTACGGAAATACGTGCATATTTTTTTACGTATCCACTTCTTTCTTGATCGAACTGTTACTCACATAAAGTTACCTGCCACATCTCTTTCAGGGTGTGTTACCTACAGTGTCTCATGCTGACGTCAATCCACTGGCCGCGTAGAGGTCTAGACAACGTCAAATCAGAGTCCTGGCAGCTCTCTCTGTTCTTGTCAGTTATGACAGGGAATGTTCTGTCCAGCTACGTAATGGATGCGTACGGGCTAACCCGTCACTTTTATTTTTACCGCCGTAAATACATATAGGATTCAAGAGGCCACATGACGCCTTCAACAAACATGGCAAGGGATTACTGCGCCAGTGCGTAAATGATATCTGATTACTGGCACTCCATCATGTGCGCGCGGGTTTTGTATTTTATTCTCCTGGCCACGCATATAGATAGATAGATAGATAGATAGATAGATAGATAGATAGATAGATAGATAGATAGATAGATAGATAGATAGATAGATAGATAGATAGATAGATAGATAGATAGATAGATAGATAGATAGTGATCTCGCATGACCTCATGTCTGTTTTGTGAGCTATATGTAAAATTGAAAGCTTTAGTTCAGAACGTGGCCTGATCCACGCAAGACAAATTATATGCACGCTTCTGCCAGCTGTCTAAATTGGGATATGAAGCTTTCATGACCTAGCTGCTGGATACCTTGCGCTTCTAAAAACGTTACTGAACGATTTCTAACATCAAGCTTTAGAAAACTAACTGTCCTCTCACGCAGAAAAAGAAAGGACCGTATAAAGCACATACTTCATTGCTATGTGTATGTACAAATTCTGTAATGCAATCTGGGAAACTTTTCTTGACGGAACAGTGAACAGTGTGTTCAACTGCTTCATCACTTATTAGGTGCACTATTTTGAAATTTCTTCATGCATTCACAATTAATCACCGTATTCTGTACCTGCGACATCAGCAGCATGTCTATTTTCGGCTTCCTCTTTACTGTGCTCTTCTTCCTTGAAAAACGTTATCAACCTCCTACAGCTCCGGAACACCTTCAAAATAACAACGTGAAGCAATATTACAGGCGCTACAGATTAGCAAGAAAGGCAACTTTGGCTATCGAGCTGCAACAGCAACAACTTCATAAAGCTGCTCAAAAACATAACAGAGCAGTCCACCAGAACAGCTACGGATACTGCAGTTATGCACGATTCTTATGTGACCTAGCTGCGCATTCGGCTAGTAGCAAGCACAATTGCTAGGAACGCACTGTCAAGCCCGTTATCTAGATATCCCGTTTAACAACTAGCGTAAAGCCAGCTCTACATGCTTTACGCTAATTTTTACAAGACACCAAGACACGTACTCGCAAGGCCAAAAGCTGAAAGGGGGTTGTTCAAGTGTTTTGGAAAACCTCGCATTTATGGACAGTCAAGTCACCAGAAGGCACATACAGGGTGTGTGATAATGCGTACCCGAAAATCTCATAATTACAGAAAAGCAGATATTTCTGCACGTTTTTCGCAATTTTCTGTTAATTATGGCACACACTGCTAAATGGGTATAGAAGTGCTATTTTGAACAGCATTTAACAAAATTACACAGTTGAACTATTAGTCCGGAGCAGCTAGACACTCAAACTGAATCGATAACAATATTTGTGATATTTGCAAAAGGGCAACGCTGGTAATTTATACAGTGCACTCAAACCGAACGCAATTAATCGGGATTAGCTACTTTAATTAACAGAAATTTGATAAATTTGTTTGCGAAGATTGTGTGGGCCGATCCTGGGGCAGTGCAGTCAGACAGTGCATGTGTAGGGCTGTATCAGAAGCAATATTAACGAACTTTTCTTGATGAGCCCTGGCTGTGGGTGTAGTCAGTAAGGACAGCTTTATTAGATGGTGGGAAGTGGACCAATGCCCTGAATGCCTCATTTAGTACTCACAGTATCTATGGGGCAATTCATTGCCCGTATCACCGAGTCCCGAGCCATGGTCAAATGCCTAGTGCTCTAATATCTTCATTTTTGTACGCACGCTGAAGACAGCATTCACTCACCGAGCTCTTCAGCCTTAGTGTGTGGGGAGCACCTGTTGACATGGTGTCCATTATTGTGAGCATATACACGCAAGAAAACGTGACAGCAGGGCTGAAAACAGCATCTGGGTACACGAACGCCAGTGTTCCAAACGCGATGATTATCATCTGCAAAAACGCGAACACAATATGGTGAGTTTCGTTGCGCTGAGTCACGGCCGCTAAATGGCAAGAAGAATCGGCCACGACGTCACCAGATGTACAAGCGTAGGGTATAAAAGCATAAGAAAGCCTAACCACAGTGAATTGAACATCGATTTTCTAGTGCTTGGCATTTACTATGGGTCTAGCAACATCATGTTCTTTGCTCAGCACTTCCGGGTTACCTCCTAAAATCGGGCTTCCGCAGAAATGTTGTTGATGAATGGGCAGTAAAAATTACGTCAAAACTACATGTTAAGAGCTTTGTGAGGTAGACGTGGTATCACAAAGTCAACTGGAAAAAAAGATAACTGTCGGGATAATTAGTAATATAATTAAGTGGAGATACGTTACAACCGCATTGTATATCCGTGTATGAACCAGGGATAAAGATCTCGCCCGTAAATTAATGAGACTGGGTAAGGTAAAAGAAATTTATTGGCCCAGTCGGTGCAGGTTATTCTACCAAGGTGGTTCCCACTCTGCAAATGCTCTCTGGAAGACAGATGCCGTAACCTACTTCCGAGAGATTGCGACAGCCCACTAAATGACGGAAAGATCATAGAAACTGTGGCCTCTGAAACTCCTCATTTTGCGAGCGGGAACTCGTGTGGCGGGCTCGCATCGGGGTTGAGGTGTCTCTGCAATGTTTCAACTCCTGTGCGGGCCGCGTAGGTGATCCCAAGAGGGGCGGCTTTCTCTGGAACGTTATCGAGGGCATCTCTGGGCGATCATCAATTCACAGTTGTTTTCGTTTGGCGGCTCTGCTAAAGCGCTCAGCAACTTCATTGTAAAACGCGTCGTCGATGATTGGTCTCAGCGGCACTCAGCAATTATTCTGTTACACAACCGGCGGTCTGAGTTCAGAAGATTTTGTTCTCCTTTCTCTGGCGAAAAGTTCACTCAAGGCAGTCGCCCAAGGACGTTGATATTGCTTCATTTCCTCAATGGTCTGCAGACCGTTGACGAACTCACAGAACCACCGGAAGGCCATCGTCTGTCCAGACCTTCTTAACCTGTGCAGGCGTCTCGGAAGCGGTTTTCCCCAGGTGAGAGCAAAATTTAATCATACGTCACTGCTCCAGCGCATGCTCCATTTTTTATCATTTTTTGCAGCTACGAAAAAAGAGCCAGGCCTGCGCGAAACCGCAGGACAGTGACCGCGTAAGCTGCAGGAGCGACCTTCTTAGAGGTCATTTTAAGCGCTTGTGTAAATTAGTGCAAGTAGAGGTGGTAGGTATCCCCTGCGCCATAACTATTATCATTTCGCCAAGTACGCAATAATTACTGCGGCATTGTAACGTGCAAATCTGTATAAGTGCACATCTTAGTCTCTTGGCGTCGTTTCCTAGAGAAAGAACCGAACTCTCGGCCCGGCGTCGATAGCGAGCTGCTGTTTGGGCTTCTCTCTGCACAGCTGTATGTTGTGCCTGACATTGCCTTGCTGCAGCCGCGCTCGTACCTCTGCGATTCGCTTCTTCAGCAGCGGTCCGCACCTTGCGAGAAGGCGCCATCAGGTATATGGAAGAGCCAAGACAGGTTGCTGGCGCGGCTGCGCACGTCGCCTGCCGCGTGATGCATGGCACGATACGACAAAACTGCTTCAAAAGGTAGCGCTTCGTAATAATTATGACGGAAATGTTGAAGAAGATTGTTTCATAATGATGATGTTGATGATGCCTCTGTAATGGGTTCAGAGCTACAAACCATACAGCCCTGTGTTCTTTCAAATGATTCCTCGAACTCGTTATGCAATCCACTTTCCGCGACGTGTAGTGGCGTATTATTATTCGGTCATGTAACACTGCATTTGTTAATGCGATTCCTCGGCAGACGTTATAGCTGCTTAGGTCTTTTAGCGAAGGTTTTTCAAGCACAGGCGTGGCTCACTGGTAGAATTCTCGACTGCCACGCAGAGGATGTGGGGTCAAATCCACGTAGAGGACGTGGTTTGAACCCTCCTCGGTCCTGGTTATTTTTTTTTCTAAAGTTTGCGCGATAGCGGTTACGGACACCGGCGGTGGCGGCGGACAACTACGGCGCCAAAACGGCCAATGTTGTGATCTCATAACAGCTTACGCTGTAATAAGTTAGAGGACACTAAGAGTGAACTCTACAGTTTAAATTGGGCCCATTCGCCTCGCCGCCTCGCTGCAGAATTATTGTGTCTCGCATATTCAAATTACTGCCCGAGCTATTATCTGTGCGGGTGTTCAGTTGTACTTTAAGATTTTTCTGTCGTATTTTACTTTTGGGAATTGAACTTTGTTCACCAACGCGCCTCCGCCATGGCGGAGAGCTCGCGTGGTCGGGTGCTTCGGCAAACACTGTGGAAGCTCGAAATGAGTATTTCCACCGAGGACGCCGACACCGACACCGACGCCGACACCGAATTGTCTGTGACATGAGGTCCTCAACGTTAGCGCGTTAAAATTCGCCAGCAGCTTTCGTCCCACTTCGGATTCTCACAGCGCCAGAGCTCGCTCGGTGAGAGTAACTCACCGAGTTACTCAGCTTAGAGCCACCACGAAGAACCCCGCCTCTAGGGGCCACGCTACAGACGAATTCACTGATGCGTTTGAGGCAGTCTCGCTACCCCACGGAGAAACCCTGCGTGCTCACGACACCCCACCATTTGTTATCATAATTACCTTTAAGAGCAACTGATTGAGCGGCATTCTCGTAACAAGCACAGACTTAATGTTTATGCGTACCGCATATCTCTCACCATTGTGCTCGACGCACCAAAGAGTGTTTCGAGGAGCATCTCGAATATGTTCACGCGGAACGCCTGGTTGATCTCGTTCTCCCTGAGTTGAAGAAGGCTTTTCTGAAATACGCCTTCCAGGGCGGACATTTTGATAGGCCGTATAGACAGAAGGAAGTCGGTGAACTTCTTGAGGCGCTGATCTCGGAACCTGTAGAGTATCCTCTGCAAGAGACCAGAAAAACGCGGTATTCAGCACACTAGTCTCTACGGTCAAATCCTAACCGCACGCCCCGTCGACGGGAAGAGCACTTTCTGGAGAAAAATAGGCACTGTTGCATACGTCAAAATTTTGTTTGCTGCAGTAATGCTTTTAAGAAATGCAATGACTTTCTTTTTTTTTCTTTATTATATGATTGGTCTGACCGAAAAAAAGGCACACCTATTTCAGACCATTTGCTATGGAACAGTGGAAATTGTATAAAGAAAAAGTTGGCAGATCCCACGTGCAGTGGGAATCGAGGAAATGCGAAGCACGCAGCAGGGACGTAAAACGGATTTGCATTGTCCCGTCATACCGAGTTCGGTACATATGAAGTTAACGAAACGGCAGTATAGCGAGAGGACCGTGGCATGTAAATCATGCCGCTCATGACATGCATGTCATGATTTTCATGTTCTTTGATAGTCATGCAGTCGTGTTGTGCCATAGCAGTTTTGGTATACATCCCGTTAACGAAACGAGTGGCATGTAGATCATGCCGCCCATGACATGCATATCATGATTTTCATGTTATGACTTGCCATTTATGTTCGGCATGCAGTCATGTTGTGCCAAACCAATTTTCGTATACATCCCATTGACGAAACAGCCAGGAGAGCATCAAGACCGTGGCATGTAAATCATGTCGCTCATGACATGCATGTCATGATTTCCATGTTATGACATGTCATTTATGTTCGTCATGCAGTCATGTTGTGGTATGCCAATTTTCGTACACATACCATTAACGAAACACGTGGCATGTAAATCATGTCGCTCATGACGTGCATATCATGATTTTCATGTTGTGACCTGTCAATTATGTTCGTCATGCAGTCATGTTGTGGTATGCCAATTTTCGTATACATCCCATTAACGAAACGGCCAGGAGAGCACCAAGACCGTCGCATGTAAATCATGCCGCTCATGACATGCATGTCATGATTTTCATGTTATGACCTGTCATTTATGCTCTCATGCAGTCATGTTGTGGCATGCCAATTTTCGTATACTTTTCATTAACGAAACGTGTGGCATGTAAATCATGCCGCTCATAACATGCATGTCATGATTTTCATGTTATGACCTGTCATTTATGCTCTCATGCAGTCATGTTGTGGCATGCCAATTTTCGTATACATCCCATTAACGAAACGGCCAGGAGAGCACCAAGACCGTCGCATGTAAATCATGCCGCTCATGACATGCATGTCAGGATTTTCATGTTATGACCTGTCATTTATGTTCGGCATGCAGTCATGTTGTGGCATACCAATTTTCGTAAACATCCCATTAACGAAACGGCCAGGAGAGCACCAAGACCGTCGCATGTAAATCATGCCGCTCATGACATGCATGTCATGATTTTCATGTTATGACCTGTCGTTTATGATCGTCATGCAGTCATGTTGTGGCATACCAATTTTCGTATACATCCCATTAACGGAACGAGTGGCATGTAGATCATGCCGCCCATGACATGCATGTCAGGATTTTCATGTTATGAAGTGTCGTTTATGATCGTCATGCAGTCATGTTGTGCCAAACCAATTTTCGTATACATCCCATTAACGAAACAGCCAGGAGAGCATCGAGACTGTGGCATGTAAATCATGTCGCTCATGACATGCATGCCATGATTTTCATGTTATGACCTGTCATTTATGTTCGTCATGCAATCATGTTGTGGCATGCCAATTTTCGTACACATACCATTAACGAAACACGTGGCATGTAAATCATGTCCCTCATGACATGCATATCATTATTTTCAAGTTGTGACCTGTCAGTTATGTTCGTCGCGCAGTCATGTCGTGGCATACCAATTTTCGTATACATTCCATTAGCGAAACGGCCAGGAGAGCACCAAGACCGTCGCACGTAAATCATGCCGCTCATAACATGCATGCCATGATTTTCATGTTATGACCTGTCATTTATGCTTGTCATGCAGTCATGTTGTGGCATGCCAATTTTCGTATACTTTTCGTTAACGAAACGCGTGGCATGTAAATCACGTCGCTCATGACATGCATATCATGATATTCATGTTATGGCCTGTCATTTATGTTCGGCATGCAGTCATGTTGTGGCATACCAATTTTCGTAAACATCCCATTAACGAAACGGCCAGGAGAGCACAAAATCGTAGATAGAATAGATAGATAGATAGATAGATAGATAGATAGATATAGATAGATAGATAGATAGATAGATAGATAGATAGATAGATAGATAGATAGATAGATACGCTCAAAGTCTCCGGAGTTCGCTAAGAAATGCTTCGCATTTAAAATGAAATAAAGCTTGACAGAGAGAGAGTGCTCTTTATTGAAAGGCAGAGAAAAATAAAGCTTGGTTGTCCAGCATCTTAAATATGATGAAGGGCGACGTTTTTCGTGCTATTCAGATGCCCTTATTTTTCCTAAGGTTAGTGAAAGTAGAATATAAAGCAAGTACCTGAGAGTCAGGGAGATTACCCATGATACAGGAACACCAGCACAGGCTTTTGGAGACGAGGACACACATAAAACACAACCCAGGGGAGTGCGTGCGTGCACCTGAACGCTTTTAAGAGCCACGTGACTAACTGCTCTATTCTGAAGCGCTTACATTAGGAAAACGAAAACTTGTGCCTAATTTTAGATGTAGGCTTCCCCTTTGACACATTTATTGCTATAAACAAGTCATTACATTTGTGAGTCTGTTTCAGCGTGTTCTAGCTGAAATATTTGCATTAACCTAACCGACTGCGTCTTGCTAGTATCTGACAGTAGTCTTTCCTTCCTTTTTTTTATTTACCCATGGCGCTTTCAAAAACACAGGGAATTCCGCTGACGAGATGTCATGCCCTCACGCATAGAAATGCATAGAACAGCAAGTCCATTCCAAGCTTGAACCCTGTCAAATAATATCGTCGCTGTCCAAGTGTTCTAAATATGGGATGCCTCCAAAAAAAAAAGAAATCTAAGCTAAATAGTGTTTCTGTACTCATATTTCGAACGGAGCTTAGCAACATTCGTTCCTCCAATCCCTACATGCTTCTGCGCCCGCTTTCGTTCCTTCTCCGTCGAAAATACGAACTTCCCATCTTTCTGTCATTCTTCTCTTTTTTAATCCACAACAAACTATGACTTATGGGTCGACAGGTGCATGGTCTACAGGAAATGTTCCAGCGCTGCGCGCAGCGCTGGAATTCATTTCAACAGGTGTTCATTTTCTTCTGACGTAGTTCGGTGGAAATTTTCCTCCAGCGCGTTACCGTCAAGGCTTTATCGTACCTCTACAAGCTCCGCATTGCGGGTTCCAACGTCGGTTTCACCAGATGGCAGTGCTCGTTAAAGCTCGCCGAAATAGTTTTGTCATTCAGACATTTGTTTTCATTTCCTTTGTTTTGTGCCACAAGGATAACCGGCTCCGCTAACCTCATCAAGTTGATTCTGTTCCTTATTTAGTTATTATTGCGGGTTCATGCCTGAAGCACGTCGCATAAGGGGAAAATTAGGGCATGGACAGTGAACAGCGAACGCTTGATGAATGCGAAACTTTCCAAAAACATAATACCGCTCAGCCTTGCAACGCAGCCTCGAATAAAACGTTTCCCTGGGTAGAGGATTTTGCGATGTGCAGGCTGTAGCACGCAAATGGAGGCTATATTGAAAGGCCAAGCGGTAATATAGATTTTTCAACAGCTTCGCGTCCGATAACTTTTGCTGTCCAATGAGGAAAATGACATTCATTGACGGCAGAATAAGGCTAGTCAAGCGCTCGGGACGGGCACAGGAATCTTTTTTTTGTGGAAACAGAGCTTCTGCACGGCCCGCAGAGCTACAACGCCCTACTGTACGCCTTCTCTACGGAATAGCGAGATTATTTGGGAGATGTGCAAAACAATTGCGGCCACTTAGTTTGCAAGAAAATACAGATGCGAAACGCACTCACACAACTCTTGTAGAGCAACGGTTCTATTATCGTGCAGGACACTGCGAAGACTGCCAATATCCAAGCGAGACAGGCGCAGGCTGGCTCGTAGCCCACTTCTTGCGCCAGAGCGGCCAAGACGACCGGAATGCACAGGATGCCTATGCAGGCGTTCGCCAGGAAACTCAGAAACAGAGCCACCACCCACGCATCAGCGGCAAGTAGCGATGATACGAAGCCTGGTGGGTTGGCCGCAACGCCAGCTGCAGACAGGCAGGTCACCTGTACACGTCGGCGTAAGGACAAAAGGTATTTCTCAGGAACTTGCAGAGTGCATCGTTTCCCTACTTTGTAGAGAGAATTGCAAGAACCGAGACATGGCCACGGGAACACGTTCAAGCACTTACTTTCAGGGTGTAAAGCAAGTCAGGACCGGCAGTTTTTGTCGCTTCTCTTATTTTTCATGTTTCTGCGCTGTTCACTAACCAACTTGTACGGTCTGCACCACGCTTTATTTTCTTTCTCATCACAGCATGAGGAAAAATCGGGAGCGATGAGTGGATACATACCGATCCCC
This sequence comes from Hyalomma asiaticum, assembly GCA_013339685.2. Lineage (NCBI taxonomy): Eukaryota > Metazoa > Arthropoda > Arachnida > Ixodida > Ixodidae > Hyalomma > Hyalomma asiaticum. The sequence goes on from CM023486.1 coordinate 51,339,873, forward strand.
TCAACACAGAAGCCTAGCACCTTTGTTTTTATTCAAGGACCGCTTGTTCCTTGTACTAGAGCCTCGGAGAGGCGCGGGAACTGTTCTACGGTGTTTGATTGGGGTGGCCTAGAGTTAACTGTAGTGAACATACACATGGGCTAGCGCATGTTATTGTTGGTTACTGCCTCCTCGCTTCCTCTAGCGCCACCAACCCCTACACTTCCTCTAAAACCTAAGTCAGGATTGAGCCCCCAATCTTTGCCATTGAGATGATAAAATACAGACATCGGGGTGCAAAGGTGATGCTTTTCCCCCTGATTTTTCTTTAACGTAGTAAAGTTCTTAGCGAATCAAACGCGACACTGCGAGCACATGGCTGCCGAATGCTTCCTGCGTCACCACCTTGCGCTACGGACGCAGAGCTGGTTCATGGTCCACGTTGTTCAAATAAAGTGAGAACCTTCCTAGCGCGTGTAGTTCATTTTGTTCCCACTGTGATCACCAGAGCGATCTAGTAGTGCAAAACGCGCCAGCCAAAATGCTCTCCGAGTATCGCTTTCCAATCGCTGAACACTGTTAATGTGGAATACGTCATTTCAGTTTAATTAGGTCGCCGCTGTAGTCGAGGCAAAGAGGTAAGTGATTCGTTCTTTGACAAGGTGTGTAGGCAATTAAGAGGCATCCATGTTACCTTCTTGAAGATGGCCGTCTCCAACAGTAGCTGAGCTCTGATCTGAGAACGGACAGAAAAGGCTGACGGCGAAGCTGCACCCAGGCCCTCGGCAGCGCACGAAGCTACCAGCAAGAGCATGGCCTTGTTGAAGGGCATGTCGCTGTCACCACCAGCTAGTAGGCCACTGTGATATGGGACAGGAATGAAGATATCGAAGAAGGAAGAATTAATTGGTAAGGTATTGTACCTTCTTGTCGTTCTATATGACCACAACTTTTCTCATAAAGTTCGAATAGCAGGAGAGATAAACGGGGCCAAATATGGTGCTACATCGTTCAAGCAATTGAGCATGAAAATTCGGCCCACTAGACGCAGAAGAAGTGCACATGCATACTCGTAGGCGCTGTGCGTACAGTGCCCTAAACTTGAGCTCTCAGTTTCCCAAACGTTCCACGATCCAGCAACCTCTTCAATGCTGAATATCGTTTCCGTTCAATTCTCTACTTTTAATGCAACCCTATTCGTTGCGTCACACCCCCAGAAACGTAGGTCCTCAAGAAATAAGATTGACCTGAAATGAAAGTCGTAACGCGGCTATAGTGCGCGTACCTAGAATTTGAGACACCTGAGGGCTTCCAGTTGTTCAAAAGGCAGTTCATTCACATACGTTCTCACTAATCCTGTTTGGCGCCTACAATGTTTGTCCCTCATTTTGAATAAGTGGTTTCTTCAATCAGATTTGTTAATTGGCGCGTTCACTTTTAAGGAGGCTATAGCACGGCACACAGTTCCACGGCATTCGATATTCTTCAACACTGAAAAAATGGTTGTGTGGTAGAATAGCCTATTATCGCCACATCACGAAGTACCTGACTACGCCTTGACTGTTTCAAACGCACGGTACAATTCTGTGGATTTCCCCCGCTTCCTTTAATGTAGCTATAATTACTCCCTTTCCCCGCATCCCTATCGCACGCAGCCCGCGTGGCCGCCATGTTCTTCCTAAACTTCGTGCAGAGTAGTGAGCGCGCAGATAGCCTCCGACCGTCAGCACACTCGTTTCTCTCCAGATATGATAGTGAACGTTCCCAAATATAAGGCAAGCCGTACAGAAGCGCGCAACTATCTATGGCATTCTCTGGAAGGCACAATGCTAGAGGCCCTTCGTGCTGTGCAATGTCGCTGCATGTTAAAGAACCCATGTGGTCGAAATACCCCGAAGCCTTGCACTACCTTCTTCTCTCTTATCGCATCATGCTTTTGGGGCGTGAATGCACAGAAATCAGTCATGAAATCGTGGATCGACTAATAAAGCACTGTGGCATCTAATGATACAATACAGCGATTTTTAATAAAGCCAAGCAATATTTGACATGCTTTATTTTGATTGATGACCCTCAAAAAAGTCCATATTTAGAAACAAGTCGCTGTAAATCAGTTCAAGTGGTAAGTTTTAACTCTGCAACTTATCTGAGCTTGTATTCTCTAAATGAGCAATGATCACGCATTCTTTTCAATTAGGAGGGCTCACATTCGCATGAGTGTTTCGCACCTAACTAGCGGTACCGCAGCGCTATTACAGACAGGAGCCAGTAATACAGTACAAGTGGCGGCATGCACAATGCACGTGACCCTTGTTATAAGTGGTAGGGACTTTACGTGCCAGAATCCTGATATGATTATGACGGACGCACCCGTTGTGAAGGGCTCCGGAGTAATTTTGACCACCTCGGCTGCGTGTAAATCTAAGAACAACCTGCGCATGTTGCAGTTCGGACCCCATCGAAATGCGGCCGCAATGTCCGGCATTCGATCTTGCTACCATCAAAATTAGCAATAAGACAACGTCGTAGACGTGTCTCGTGATCTATGTGAGTGCGTCGCGCCACCTTGGTCTTTTCACATTACGCTCTGGCAGATGTGCGCAATCTAGTCACTTTTGACAAGTTTTCCTTTCGTAGCCATAAAACTTAAAACTTAAGTTAGCGCTCTTTCACGTGTCCCCTACCTTAGAGTGCTCAAGGGATGACAGCAAAGTAATTATTCGGACTAGTTTTTATGCCAGCTTTCTATTATATGCCGCGTTTTAAAGCTGTGACCTGCACTTTGTCCACTGCCCCCGCCGCGGTGGTCTAGTGGCTAAGGTACTCGGCTGCGAGACCGAGGGTCGCGGGATCGAATCCCGGCTGCGGCGGCTGCGTTTCGATGGAGGCGAAATGTGAGGCCCCTGTACTGTGCGATGTCAGTGCACCGTTAAAAATTTCACGGAGGCCTCCACTACGGCGTCTCTCATAATCAGAAACTGGTTTTGGGACGTAAAACCCCACAAACAACAACAACTTGGCCAGCTAACCGTCTCCATCTGAGTGCCGTGCTATATATAAAAAGAACACTCATCCGTATTGTAACATAAGGCTACAAAGAGGTCCCTATAGATTTCCGATCAACGAAAGCTTCTCGGCTGACGTGAATACATTTTTTTTTTTCATTTCTAAGAAATGCGCGTGGATTGCACTTTAGCTTGCGCTGTACCAAAAAAACAGGCGTATGTAAATTTCTCTTTCATAATCGTTAGTCTACCTTGCGTGATAACGGAGACTCACTGTAGTGTCTTCTTTTCCCGATTGCTTTCAATTAAGGCATTATAAACGTGTTGAAAATTTAGAGTGCCGGGAGTAATACTTCCGGCAAAAAGTTCATGCTACTCAAATCACTGTTTACAGGCAAGATCAGGGGCGGACAAGGGGGCGGGATTGAGGGTTTTTGTAGTCCTCAGCGCCATCTTGTTCTCGTCAGACGACCGTTCACGAGAAATCATGGCGTGTTCTCAAAGGGTCCGTAGTGCTAGAGGGTGACCATGTTGGGGAAGAATAACGAATTTGCTTTCTCCTTACCACGACGTCCTCCACTGCAGCAACAATGACGACGTTTGTTTAATATGGGTACTCACCGAAAAAGCGGGATCCGCAGCAAGATGGACACGTATACATATTCGCAACCGCACCCGACCACACGTGTTCTTGCCAGCCGTGTCGTATGACCAGCCAGATGAAAGCGGAATAAGGGCGACAACACGTGCTTGGACTGAAAGGAACCGTCGCAAGGTCACCTTATTACAGCCGCAATAGCGCTGCTATTAGCCTCTGCAGATGAGCAAAAGGGCTATGGCTTATTAGTGGCCCTTGCGCAAAACCTGCCTAAGCCGTCACCACATTAGACGAGCGAATTACACAAGTGGTCGGCACCAATACCGTTTAGTTAGCCTGCAAATCGTGGCGGTCTTTCAAAAACACCAGTAGGACGTCAAAGGGACCCTGAAATGGATTTTTGACGATTTTGGTGGAAAACATGGTGGCTCCTGTGAGCGAGTAATTAGGATCATTAGAGACGGATTTCAGCGCTCTGCGTAAAAGTGTGTAATTCACAATAAGGTTTTGAACACGCGCATCCCAAAAGATCGCAGCGGCTTCCCGGCCAAAGGCGTTTTCAAACGCCCCCGCCATCGAACGATGGATGGGGAAGGCCGCTGATTGGCCCCTAACCAGTGACGGGCACGTAATTTTTCCCGGAACCTAACTGCGACACAACGTGCTCCTACAACCGTGCTCCTTCGTTTCAGCCCCAACTAGAGTTACTATATATGCTACCGCAGGTAGCATATGCTAGCATAAATATACAGTAACTCTCGGCATTTCGATGGAGGCGAAAATGTTGAGGCCCCGTGTGCTGTGCGATGTCAGTGCACGCCTAAAGAACCCCAGGTGGTCGAAATTTTCCGGGGAGCCCTCCACTACGGCGTTCTCCATAATCAGAACTGGTTTTTGGGACGTAAAATCCACCACATCAATCAAGGCAATATACAGTAAACCTCTACAGCCAACGGTATACGTCGCGGCATCTGGCGGCGTACAAACACCAGTCGCCGGCACTCTATTACAGAGGCTAGCACTGCCAGAGGCAGGCGCCATCAGTAAAGGATACCGGGGCGCTATGTCGCTACGGAGGGCTCGGCAAGAGAGGCCTGATGAGGGAGGCGTGGTCGTCCGCTAGCGCGCACTCCGCAGCTGATCGAGTTGAGGAGTAACAACAGTGATAAGGAGGAAGGCGACAGAAATAAGCCCATAGCTGCCTTTGCCCATGGTGCTTGGCTTTATTTATGGTGTGAATGATTTCACAATTGTGTTACCTAATCAGTGACGCAATGTCAAAAAAAAATTACACCATCTCCCCGAAGGGGACCATGAGGTGATGCGGAGCATCGCTGGGAGTTTCAACGGTGCATTTAACGGCGGTGTTTACAGGTTTGCAGTGTTTCGGTGTTACCTTTGCGGTGACCCTTGCGTGTTATTACGTTGTTAACTTGGTTCGTTACCACGCATCGCGTGACCGTTAACAGAGTGTGGGTTGATGCTGATGCGTACTTGCCTCAACCCACTCGCTGACGGAACTGTTGCTTCCATCACACAACACCACCAACTTCTTTCATCGGAGAAGGAGGAGATACAACTGAAGCGAAGCGCGCGCACGCTCTCTACCCGCTTTATTTATCGCAGCAGCTGTTGGAGAGAGGGAAGGGAGAGGAGAGTCGCGCATGCGTAGTGTGAGTGCGGACGCCGTACGCGTGACGTACCCGTAAGCAAGAGATGCTCCGCATCTAAAAAAACGTTTCAGGGGCCCTTTAAAGGCGCAATCACCTTGGAAAACGACATTGTCACCTTATAGGAATCAGTGCCACTCAACTAGCGCAGGCATCGCGCAAATCATTGATTCAAATGCCACCGTTACCATTGCTGTCGTCACCCCATTTTATATTTCCTACACATGTTCAGTCCTGTCCTAATGATCCACGACTTGTGCAGTGCTTCGTCAGCTGATACCATTGAAGCATCCAGTTCTCTTACTTCCATTAAACCACTTAACACAATCCGCCTAGGCTACTACGCTCATCTCTTTGTATCATTGCTTCTATCTAATTATTATATGTTTTCCGAATTATGTAACCTGCCCACGACAATTCCTCTTCTTGTAAACGGGCTCTACAACGTGCCAAAAAAACGGTCGTAATTCGCTCCTGTGGACACATGAACCAAGTAGTGCGCTGCACGCACCAGGTACGTATGCAGTTTGGTTTTAAAAGCCAGCTGGAAACCGCCTACTATTCTTTCAACACCTGACGCCGCAAATAACGCCATTCGTTTAAGGAGCAACTGTAGCATTCCTTATTTCATCATCGTGGCGGAATCCTCAGCAAGCCTTATTTGTCGTTTGAGGTCAGCAAATAAAGAAAAATGCACGTAGCCTTCTCTAGAGAATCAAGTAAATTCAAGCGGCCGTAGTCATTATTGAAAGAATAGCCGGTGATTTTCGGCTTTGTTGAAAACCAAATCGCAAAGTTCCCTGGTGTACGCAGTGCAAAATGTTCGTAGAAGCCTCCATTGGGCATTGTTGGCTGTCACGCAGTTAATATCGCTTAATTAGCGGCATATAAAGTGATACGATTATTTTTCACTACAACATATAATCTTATCATTGAAAGAGCCAGAATTCAACATATTACTGAAAAAAAGTAACAGATTACAATTACGAATACTTTGATTTAACATGTAACCGATTACAATTAAAGCCGCGAAGAAGTGATAAAAAGAGTTATGTTGTAGAGAACCAATTACCTTGGTGCGTTGCATTTCATAAAACTCCTTTTATTATGATAGCACATGTAGCGTGTCATAAACAGGTAGGTCGTCGGTAAATCGAGTCGGTAAAACACGTGCGCACCGCAAATTTTGTCAAGGTCCTTTCGTCGCGCATGCGACTTGGTCCTATTCCAATGACCAGCTTGAAATAAGAGGCTACAAGTGGGGCTTTCATGTGTCGATAATGTTGTAATTCATTACCGGATTACAGCATTCGCACTGCGGGGACCATTGCTCCTGAGAAGGAGTAGTTGAAGCATTACACTAACACTCCAAAATCTAATCTATTGTGAGTAATCCATTGCATGTAACGCGTAAGGTAAAAGATTTGCTTTAAGCGCTTAACACCCCAGAGGGTTTCTTTTTCTTTGCGCACGTTGCAGTATCTATGATTTTCAAGTTCACAGTTACTGAATTCCAAAGAACACACTGCATTTGGTGGTACGCTGGCATGGAGAAGTACTTACTTCTTCTTCACGAATTCTTGCGAGTCATGCTCATCGTGCGGGTAACATCGGAGGCGCCATGTTGACCTGGGTATGTTCTCCACCATGAACTTTGACTTTATGATGGTGCTCTTTATATGTCTGTTCAATGAATGCACAAAAATGGTATAGGGAAATGTATTCTCAACCGGCGAATTAAGCAGAACTAATAGTTTACAACTCACAAACCTTCCCACCACTGCATAGCACTGTGAAGCGGCGATTCGCCAAAAGATTTCCGCACGTTACCAAATATTATAGAAATTTTCGTGATTAGCACTAACCGGAGTTTGAATGCTATTGCGTTCGTTGGAACTTTGCATAACTTATTGAACTAATATAATAAGGAGAGAGCTAGAAACCATCTCGGGGATACCTACTAATTCTATAGGCCAACTAAAATATTTCGCTCTCCGAACGCAATAAGTTCACTGCCGGAACATTTGCAGTGGTATTTCCTCTATTAGAGTAAAAGATTAGTTGGTGTAAATTGTTGTTGTCCATAAGAAATGGCCTATGGTAAAAATAAAAACACTGCCTGATGTAGGCAAACTTACAATTTATTCGCGACAAAATTTTCTTTCTTTTTAAGTATTACCTGAGTACTAAAGCAAATAATTACAGTACATCGGAAACGGATGCCTTGGAAATATTGTAATATTAGGCATCACAAGTCATTCAGCGAGCGTAAAATATTGAAATCGTGCATACATTTAAACATTTATTTAACTCCGCTGCTTAAAATCCACGTTAACTTACTTGTAAACAATAGTCACGAAAACCCTCGAAAAAGGGCAACAGTGATCGAAGTCATGACGTCTTCTTGCTGTGGCAAAGAAATATACAACGGTGATGTTACGCTCTTGTAA
>CM023486.1:51347674-51429449 GCA_013339685.2 Hyalomma asiaticum
TCAGTGGCGAGCATCTCTAGTGGGCTGTCACAATCTCTCGGAAGTAGGTTACGGCATCCGACTTCCAGAGAGCATTTGCAGAGTGGGTACTGTCTTGGTAAAATAACTTGCACTCATTGTACCAATAAATTTCTTTTACCTTACCCAGTCTCATTATTTTACGGGCAAGATCTATCCCTGGCTCATACACGGATATACAATGCGGTTGTAACGTATCTCCACTTAATTATGTTGCTAATTATCTCGATAGTTATTCTTTTTTCTAGTTGACAATGTTATACCACGTCTGCCTCGCAAAGCTGTTAACATATAGCTTTTACGTAATTTTTACTGCCCATTCATCAAGAACATTCCTGCGGAAGCCCGCTTTTAGGAGGTAACCCGGAGGTGCTGAGCAAGGAACATTATGTTCCTGCTGCTAGACCCATAATAAATGCCAGGCACTAGAAAAAATCGAAGTTCAATTCACTGTGGTTAGGCTTTCTTATGCTTTTATACTCTGCGCTTGTACATCTGGTGAAGTCGTGGCCCATTCTTTTTGCCATTTACCGTCCGTGATTTAGTGCAACGAAACTCACCATGTTGTATTCGCCCTTTTGCAGATGATAATCATCGCGTTTGGAACACTGGCGTTCGTGAACCCAGATGCTGTTTTCAGCCCTGCTGTCATGTTTTCTTGCGTGTATATGCTCACAATAATGGACACCATGTCAACAGGGGCTCCCCACACACTAAGGCTGAAGAGCTCGGTGAGTGAATGCTGTCTTCAGCGTGCGTACAAAAAATGAAGATATTGGAGCACTAGGCGTTTGGCCGTGGTGCGGAACTCTGTGATGCGGCATATGAATTGCCCCATAGATACTGCGAATACTAAGCCATGAATCTAAGATATTGACCTACTGCCCACCGTCTCTCGAGGCTGGTCCTTACTGACTACGCCTACATCCCGGGTTCATTAAGAAAAGTTCGTTAAAATTGCTTCTGACATAACCCTACACATACCCTGACTGACTGCACTGCCTCAGGATCGGCCCTCACAATCTTCGTAAACGATTTATCAATTTCCTGTTAATTAATGTAACTAGTTTCGATTAACTCTGTTCGGTTTTAGTACAGCGTAGAATCACCAGCGTTGCCCTTTCGCCAATATTACAAATATTATTAGTCGATTTGGTTTGAGTGTCTAGCTACTCTGGATTAAAAGTTTAGCTGTATAATTTTGTTAACTGATACCACTCCTACCCATTTACCAGTGTGTGCCATCATTAACAAAAAGATGGGAAAAACGTGCGCAAATATCTGCTTTTCTGTACTTATAAGAGTTTTGGACACAGATTATCAAACACCCTGTATGTGCCTTCTGATGACTTAACTGCACATAAGTGCTAGATTTTCCAGGACACTTGAACAACCCCCTTTCAGATTTTGCCCTTGCGAGTGCATACGGTCGCTGTCTTAGTATTTTGTGAAAATTAGCGTAAAGCCTTATACAGAGCCGATTTTACGCTAACTGTTAAACGGCATATCTAGATAACGGGTTTGACAGTGCGTTCCTAACAATTATGCTTGCTACTAGCGGAACGCGCAGCGGGTTCACTTGAAAATGGTGCATAACTGCAGCACCGTATAGCTGTTCTGGTGGACGGCTCTGTTATGTTCTTGAGCAGTTTTGTGGAGTTCTGGCGATTACAGCTCGGTAGCCAAAGTTGTCTTTCTTGCTAATCTATAGTGACTGTAATATTGCTTCACGTCGTTATTTTGAAGGTGTTCCGGAGCTGTAGAAGGTTGATAACGTTCTTCAAGGAAGAAGAGCACAGTAAAGAGGAAGCTGAAAATAGACACGCTGCTGATGTCGCAGGTACAGAATACGGTGATTATTGTGGATGCATGAAGACATTTCAAAATAGTGCACTTAATAAGTGATGAAGCAGTTGAACACACTCTTCACTGTTTGGTCAAGAAACGTTTCCCAGATTGGATTACAGAATTTATACATATGCATAGCAATGAAGTATGTGCTTTATACGGTCCTTTCTTTTTCTGCGTGCGGGACGACGTTAGTTTTCTAAAGCTTTATGTGAGAAATCGTTCAGTAACATTTTTAGAAGCGCAAGATATCCAGCAGCTAGGTCATGAAAGCTTCATATCCCAAGTTAGACAGCTAGCAGAAGCGTGCATATAATTTGTCCTGCTTGGATCAGCCCCATTCTGAACTAAACCATCAATTTTAATATATCTTACAAAAACAGACATGAGGTCATGCGAGATCACTGTATATGAATAGATAAATATGATTCCCCAGGAGAATAAAATACAAAACCCACGCGCACATGAAGAGTGCCATTATATAGGCACTGGCACATAATTCCTTGCCATGTTTGTTGAAGACGTAATGTGGCCTCTTGAAACTTAAATGTATTCACGACTGTAAAAATAAAAGTGAGGGGTTAGCCCGTACGCCAGCATTATGTGCTGGACAGAACGTCCACTGTCATAACTGACAAGAACAGAGAGAGCTTCCAGGACTTTGACTTGACCTGTGTAGACTGCCACGCGGTCAGTGGATTGACGTCGGTATGACACTGTAGGCAACACTACCCGAAAGACATATGACAAGAAATGGAACGTAAATATCAGTGCAATCAAGCAAGAAGTGGATACGTGAGAATGAATATGCAAGAATCTGCATACGTACTATCTTAACGCGCAGCTTTAAATAACATGTATGATCAACGTGCAGTTGGCGAGGTCACACTGAAGGACGGCTCTTTGCTTGGTGCAAGAGGGAAGAAAAAGTGGACAGTCCCGCGTTGGAGGGTGTCAACTTGCGGATTGAGAGCGGCTCGCTCGTTGGCATCGTCGGCCCTGTGGGCAGCGGCAAGTCTTCCTCTTGTCGGCCATCATCGGAGACATGAGACATCTCAGTGGATATGTATCTCTCAACGTGAGTGCATGCAGAATATTAGCGTGATGGTACGGCCGGTTCGCCAGTCACCTCTACCGATGAAGTCATAGCCTAACGCAGCGATCGAAGCAAGCCCGTAGACCTCTAGGCTGTGTAGTCCAACGATCTCATAACAAAAGCAGTTTGACAAGATTAAGGACATCAGAGTTGCCAGTTTTTGCCCCGTCGACCTTGCCTTGAAGAAAAAGCTTTGTCACGCTTACGTTTCTGTAATCGGAAAGTTGAGGCGCTCCATTCGAAGTACGCTTCCGAAAAGAGATAGGTATTGATGGCGAGCAACTTTACAGTGCCTCTTTGATTGGTCACGGCATTTTGTTCCTAAGGAAACATCTCATGCCGCTCACAAAATCTGCAGGAAGTTACCTAACTTTGGCCCAGTATACACACCCTTGTTTGTTACTACTGCGCCTAGTCCTACCATTGTCGTAAGGCTGAAACTCGATTTTCTACGGAGACTTCCATGATGATTAGGGACGGAGCAGGAATAAAACAATATGCCTATTGTATGTGGCATGGTCTGTTGTAAAACATTCCACGAAGAAATTAAAACTGCTTTACAAATCGTGTTGTTGGTCATTGATACCTAGTTGCGTGTTACTTAGCTTGCTTATGTACTCAAGCTTCTTCTTGCTACAATTTGAACTATACTTGAAAACTAATGGTGATTTGTGAAAGAGTAATCACATTTATATACAGTTCTGTCTTCCGTTCTCCTAGGGTTCAATCGCTACCGTGTCTCAAGCGCCACAAGTAAACATGTCCGTGCGAGATAACATAACCTTCGGCCGAAAGTTCGAAGAGCCGTACTACAACAAAGTTTTGGAAGCTTGCCAGCTGTTACGCGACATTAGCAGGATGCCGGCTGGAGATCTAACCGAAGCTGGCGATAAGGTAAGGGTTGTCGAATGTTCTCTGACAACGCCGTTTTAGAGAGAACAACTTTTCGAAAATAACGCTTCGTCGAATGTGTTATAATAAATGTTTGTCAAGCGACCACAACATCATTGCATGCTATCTAGACGAATGTAGCCTGTTAACCCTATTACGAATCTCACGTTACATATACAGCACATATTCAACAATTTGTTGAAAGCACAATAGAACATATGCAATTCAAATACGTATACAATGTAAGATATTGGCGATATGTACAGTAGGAAAATTTCTGAAGCGAAATTTAAGATAAAGACGATATCATACAGTATGTCTCACATAATTTGCTGTGCAAGATTTATGAGTGAGATAGCACAAGCGGTGTGTCTACAACATCTCTTCACAAAGAGATTCGAGATAATGATCTTGTGTAAAAAACGCAGGGTGAAATGTTGAGCGGTGGCCAGAAGCAGCGAGTAGCACTAGCACGTGCCGTGTACTCACGAAGCGACATCTACTCTTGGACGATCCGACCAGCTCTCAGATGCACGTGTGGCACACAGCATCATGCGGAGAGTGCTAGGACACGGTGGCCTCCTGGATAACAAGGTGAGATGTACGCTATTAAAGGAACCGACAAGCATTCTTTAAGGTGCTGTTTTCTTTATTTCAACAGAAAGCTTACCAGTCAGATTGCCCAGTATAGTAGTAGTAGTAGTGGTGTTGTGGCTACAGGCGGTGTTAGCCTGGCAGACCTGGCCGGCAATTGCTCCGCCCGAGCGTCTCTGTCCATGTCGCATTGTTCACCACGTGTCACTCAATCCTGTCTCTTGAAGAAACGCTACAAGCAGAGCTGACACCTTCTTGCGAACCGACCGTGTCCCTTCCGGATATATAATTTCTTCAGTGCTCCCATGCGCAAGCCCTCTTTTTTGCATGTTGTCCATGAATGCTGTTCTCTCGGTGCAAGAGCGCTTGCAGGACCAGATGTAGTGGTCAATGTCTCCCGGTTCATTGCACTCCGTGCACAATGGCGAAGCAGCGCCCCTAACTTTAAAAGACCATGCGGGAGTGCATGCTGACCCCGTTCTGACTCGGTACAGTAAAGTTGATTCGCTGCGGCTAAGTCCTTTAGTCACACAAGGCTGGTGTGGTGGCTTCCACAAAGAACGAAATGATCACGAATTGATTGTTTTGCTGATATCTGATTAATAGGAGCTCTTATCGTCGGTTGTCGTGAAAGCGCTGCGTTGGCCAGGGCATCTGCTTTTTCGTTGCCGTTGATACCAACATGCGAAGGTATCCACTGGAAAGTTATCGTAATTCCTCTTTGGGCTGCTGTTTTCAGTGAGACCAATGATTGTCGGCAGAACTTGTTTCGGGGGATTGCCCAGTCATGCAATGGCAACGGTCAAAACACTGCGAAACTTTTTATCAGAATTATCTGCTTACTGAGCCTTATACGCAATACATAGGACAAACAGTGGCCGACAGCTGTCGGTTGTGTTTGCGCTGGGTCCCGCCGCGACAAAGCGCACACGCGAGGGCAAGGACAAGTCACGCGCATGCGCCGACTTTAAGAGCAGGGACCGTTTCCCTGCATGCATGGAGCGTTTCGCCTGCATGCACACATAGACCGTTTCCTCCTCATACAGTACAAACCTGAACCGTTATGTTCCTAAAGACTCCATAGAAGAGCGTAACATCAGCGGAAGTGCAGGTATTATCGGTTGTAATTTTCTGCTGGAGGTGCACTCTAAGTCACGCTGATATGCATACCATAAATGTCATTCTTTGATTGATGCCTACGAGGTCGCGAAAAGCACGGGAAATGGCCTGGTAACTTACAATGACACGTATTAGTTATCCATCACTTGCAATGTTAGTGGTTAACATACTACATGACGTGCGAACGGCCTGCCATAGACAAAAGATAGCGCGCTTGCCTGCGACCGCGTGGACATGGGTTCGATTGGACTGTAGCTAGGCTGCACTCGCATTTTGCAGTTGTAAACTGAAGAAACTTAAGAGAGGAGATAAGGAGATAAACTGTTATGTTATGTTTTCCTCACAGACTCGAGTCTTGGTGACAAACAATTCAAGGTTGCCCTTATCTCCGAACCAATGGTGCTGATGCACGAGAAGAGAGGGATCACTTTTCGTGACTTGAGAGACCTCAAAAATCACCCCTGCGCACCGGTGGAGTTATTCGAGAAACGGACGATCAAACGTGCGCCGGAACACGCAAACAGCTTCAGTAAGCTCTCAGAATATTGCGCGAACGGGCACAACATCACGTTTATCACGATTTGGGAAAAGAATGTAGTCGTACGCATACATGGCCATGTCAGGAATTGGGCATACCGGGCTACAGAAGATTTACCTTTAGATTCGGGAGCGCCGCCATCTTGGGCTTTCACACAAGTGAATCCCACAGTTTTTTGATGTCGTTATCCAGCGTAGTGAAATGAGGTATGCGCTTACGTAGCACATATTCATGTTTATGAGTCCTCTCCTCTTCTTTGGTGCCCCGCCACGGTGATCTAGTGGCTGTGGTATTCGGCTGCTGATCCGAGGGTCGCGGGATTGAATCCCGCTGCGGCGGTTGCATTTCGATGGAGGCGAAATGTTGAGGCCCGTGTGCTGTGCGATGTCAGTGCACGTTAAAGAACCCCAGGTGGTCGAAATTCCGGATCCCTCCACTACGGCGTTTCTCATAATCAGAGGTGCTTTTGGGACGTTAAAACCCACATAACAACTACTTCTTTGGTACATTTAATTTAGTTCTTACAAAGACCAACTGTCACTTATCCCCAGATTGCAGGACCTACATATGCGCCTCTGATATGGTCTATGTAGATGGAACAGCCCCACACAGGGCCATATTTTCCCAGTTCGTTAACGCAAGACCTATGCAAGAATTTACAAATGAGGCTCTAAGAAAATTGCGTATATATGAGCACTTACGGGCATTTGCCATATAGGCCAATAACTGACATAGCCGGATATCCTTGTAAGACTTTGCACATGTAGCGTTTTAAAAGTTGTCAAATTATATACTGCGTGCCATGCATACGTAAAGCTAATCAGTAAAGAAAAATATCGTGGTTCGTCAGTGAGCCTTAAGTTGGCGAGCATCGAGTAAATGCGCACAAAATCAAAGTGTACTTTCCGAACGAACGCGGAGAGTTGATACGAGAGATGCGTTCATTTAGCACCATTGATCAGCAGTTAATCCTGAGGTGGTAAGCATTAGTTGACTCGTTATATGCGTGCGTGAATAGTACGGTGCAATTCCCAATAAGATGTATTCTCGTTGCATGTAAAAGCATGTAGCGAGTGGTAAAACATTAAAGAGTAGCTTGCACTTGCGTAATATTTATCACACATAGTAAATGCAAAGTATCCAGCGCAACATTTTGAATAATTCCCGAATTACCGCAGTTTACCTTTGATGATTGTACCATGTGACTGACGCATTACTCCGCAGGTGCAACGGGCCGCTGTCAGAAGAAAACGAAGAAGCAGTAAGAGTGATAAAAGCAGAAGCGATGTCAAGAATGGTAACTACGTTCTCCCTTCGTCTGCGGAGACATTCTTGGGGGGGGGTTAAATGCAAACCCAAGCTATTGGATCACCTACTGTCATGAATTCGACCGCGATATACCTATTAGGACACTGACTCGCGAGACCCAAAGACATCCCCCAGTTTCTGTAAGATGTTTAACGCTGTTGCGAAGAGCGGAATTACCCTATATGGCAAGGTACAGCAGAAAGCATTTATAACGAAGTCGCAGTGAAAGAGTTACCAAGCTCTAGTACGGCTGTCTTTTAGGAGTTTTGGGAAATTTGCATTGTCTATCATAAGCATGCAGTTACCCTTTTCTGACTCTTCGGTGTAAAATTTAATAGTCCATTCTTGTATGTTATTATGTGCAAAGAAATAATTAATAGCGACCTCACTCCTCTGCTTAAATGTTTTCAGTAGCACGCGTACGATGGGCGAATGCTCCGCGCTTTATAGTTTCGGGCGCTCTTCTTAATTAATTTTCGTTTAATATTTATGGTTGTTAAAGTAAATTTAGTATAAAATACGTATGCTGTGATATCAGGTCTCTACACCTGACACTTTTGTAGAGTTCACATTTCCTGTTTGGATTATTAGCGCATTTGCTAACGCGTTCATAAGTCGGAGGCCATGAAAAAAGAAAAGGAAGGGACATCAGCCTTACGCTCGGCATTTGTTTGCAAACGATGACCATGGTGGATCTGCGCTCCACAGCATCTGCTGCAGAACGAGGTGTCGCTTACGGTAGACAATAATTAAAGCAGCGTTAATAACCCCAAGTGGTCGCAACTTCCGGTGGCCTCCACTATGGCGTCTCTAAAAATCAATCGTGGTTTTGGGACGTAAACACTGTAAATCAAATCAATGTAAAGTTAAAGCAGAGCAAGGTATTTTTACGGGAGTATTTATGTGCGAGGGACAGCCTACAGTTGCCCAGGCAAAACTGCTCAGAGCGCACCAGCTGTAAGGGCACCTCCAGCCTGTGCCCCACATCAACGTCTTCGTCGCCGTAGGTATGCTGTGACATGATCCCCCGCCGGCGATGCACCGTCCCCGTGCTGGCGTGATAAAATGGCGCAGCAGAATCGTACGGCTTGAGGCGCGAAACATGCACGATGTCACTGCGTGGTGTAGCAGTTAAGGAGGGGGCGAGATTGAGAGATCTCATAGGCGAAGGAGCCACCTGGAGCAGGACGCGGCAAGGTCCGACGTAGCGTGACAGTATTTTGGTAATTATAATGACAAGTGCTGTCAATGAATGATGTACACTTACAGACAGGCGCGAACGTGATCATGTCGATAATCAACAAGGCTAAGAACGTCCATGCGTTGCTCGAAAAATGACTAAAAGCATGAATTCGCAATATCTGGCGTATTCTTAACAGTGTTAATTATTCTGTACGTAAAGCCCCAGAGATTATTATTACGATCTGTCAATTTGGATATAACAGCAATATATATGCAGTTTTATCAATATGATCCCGTACAAGGCGCAGTAATATTCCAATTAAAAGCAAGCTCGCTCCTGCCGTTGTAGTGCATTACTAGGCGTTCACACAAAGGGACAATAATTGTTTCCCCATAGCTCTAGCGCTGCTATCGTTCATGATTACCAGCATAGCTACCGGGATAGGAATTTACTACTATATGTCGCGCCTGCACCACATAATTAATCGACATTATCTGCAACTATAGCCTCACGGGACATGCATATACTAAAATGGTATCCCTGAGGCCGGAAAAGCTTTAATACTTTTGTCGATGCGTCTTCTTCCAAATAATTCTCGATAAACACTAAGCACCGGAATGCAGGAACTTAGGTGGTGTATAACCTTTACCTCCTTTTTTTTTGTTGCTATCTGTAGTTACGGATTTCGTTTTAAGCTGAAGCCAGACAGAACCTGGCCCTTTAGGAGCGAGATGCAAAAAAGCTGTGGGTTCTCTGCTGGTATTATGAAGGGGCCGGACTACTTTGGGCTTAATAAATTTCTCAATAGTTCTGTGGGGGACGTCGACGGGCATGACAGGAAAGGCCGGCAAGCACACGTCCATCAGTGAAATATACCGCTGGGCACGCATAGCAAACAATTGTATGAAACAGAGGTGAAACGGATGGACACCTGGAATAGATTGAGATAATGCTTGCGCATAACCAAACAGCGTGGGTGGCCCGTGAAGTCTTGTCCAAGATAAAAGGTGCTGTGAATGCCATCTTTACAGTGACCACAAATTAGTCTAATTAGTATAAGCTATTATTGATTATAGTGAAGGGTAGAGGCAGTTGCATTGGAGCAGCGATTAGTTCGGGATTGGGTCAGGTGTGCAACTTGTTACGTGTGGTTTTTCAGAGATTCTTTGCAATCGTGAGAGCCTACTTCAAATACTCTGGTGCATGCGCCCACAATTGCGCTGTCGTGCTTGGCAGCAAGCGCCGTATTCGTCGCCTGTCACTGCTTTGCACTAAAGCCTTGTCGGTGTCCATGATGAGCGACACCGAGAACGCGACGCACGCACGCCGCAGGTGACTCAATGGCTGGCCGTGTTTTGCATAGGGGACGGTAAGTCAATCCTATATTGCACATATATGACAGAAAACGTTTCTTCCATTCGCTCTTGTTTTACTTTAGCGGCAAACATGTGCAAAAAAGCCAACTAGGCTAACTTGAGGTTCTCCTGTCCTTTCTGTTGTGTGACAGGTCTTCACAGGGGCTGGCCACGGTCCTGGGAAGGCTGGTCTACAGTGAAGCGTGGATAAACCGAAAATTCCTGTCGAAAACAAATCGCGTGAAAAAGAAAGCCCACGTTACTTTCAGAATTTTTTTTTTTGATCAGTTCACGATGAGTTCGTCCTGCCAAATTACCTGGGAGCTTAGCCAAACTGTGCTGAAATCATTGTATCCTAAGGACCTCCTGTGCGATGCTCTGACCTTGCTTGCGCGGTGTTATTCACCGTGATGGGCTTGAATATTATAAGGCGATTGTCCTTTTGTGAAGGGTCAGGGGTGAGTACACGGGCAACTGAATTAAACATAGATGCTATTTCTGCAGCCTTTGTAAGCAGCAAGGCTGCGTGTCTGTGTGTAAAAGAAATGGGAGTTACAGGAAAGGAGCTGGCGCTTACGAATGAATGCATATGCTTATTTTTTTAAAGGCGTAACAGTTTATGCCGAGCGTTCGGTTTTAAAGGGCAACTTCGGCGATTTTTCAGTGTCTACTGATCTAAGGAAATTTTCAGTATGTATTTTCTCGGCACTGTACTAATATATGCCAAACCAGGCGGTTGCCAGTCATTTAGTTACCTGGAAACGCATTTTAAAATTCTTTAGCGGATTCCCCTGCGGGCCACCCTGTGTTTTTGACGTCATCACCTTCAATGCTGCCTACCCGAGCCTGCGGGACATCAAAAGCAAAACGGCGGCACTTCAGCGTTCAAATCGTCGCTGTGAAGTTCAGAAAAGCTGGCATAACTCAATACATTGTCGGATGACCTCGCCACTGTCATTTTTCTCCATATTTCTGAACGCGGGAAGGTTGTGACGTCATCGCATACGCTGCAAGAAGCGTCTACCTGTTTCGGTTTCGGTTTGAACACGCCTTTCGGTCGGTACTTAAAATTATTGGTGCGTTTCTGAGCAAACGAACCACCCTTGCTGCCATAGGACTATCAGTACTATTCGAAAACATTGATATCAGAACATGGTGAAAAAACCGCCGGAGTTGCCCTTTAAGTGCGAGCTGAAATTATTATCATGATGAAATATATGCGCGCGAAATTCCGTCAGGTGCACGTCATTTCCGCGCGTCCTTTCTTCACTTACGACATGCCCTCAGCTGCCACTATGCACAAAGGCGGATGCGTTTCGTAGCACAGCCTAGATCGCTATAGCATAGCAAGAGGAAATTAGGGTGAAAATCAGACAGAGTGAAGCATAGCATAACCTGCATAGTGTAGTAGAGAACGGGGTGCGAAAGGCAAGCGAGGGTGAATAGGAGGTAAAGGAGGAGGGGACAGGGTGAAGCATGCACATCGTAGCGTCTACAGTATAGTATAGCAAGGAGAGAGAAAGGGAGTGAAGGTGAGGAGGAATGACGTGAAAGAGGGAAAGCAGGAGGAGGAAGACGTCACAGCAGCACATTGCCAATTTCAACCTAGACGCATGACCCGGATCGCCTAACGTGAGGTCACATGTAGTCACGCAACATGTCCCGCCAAAACCACATAACAGCCTGTCACGTGGCAAAGGTAGTAGACGCAGGAAGAAGCTAGATTCACCCAAAGCTCTGCTCATAGCCAGTTCTGCACCACTAGCGCAAGCTGCCCGCATCTTTGCATAATCACTTACATTGCATTATCACCTTTCTCTTGTCTGTATGCTCCAACCGTGGTACGCATTAGAAAAGAGCAGTTTGTTGACGAGAGCAATTTGTCGTCCAGACAAAGTGCTCTGGTCTTCTCGTTGACAGAGGAAATCGCCAAATTGTAGCCACGTTGGGTTAGGTGCTTGCATGATAGGAACAGACGGAGGAGGGGCGGGTGAAGACGCGCAATGTGCGGCTTCCGCGCCCCTTTTTGCGCATAATTAGCCACGGTTGCAAGAGATGGGCAGGTTAAAGTGTATGATGACTCCAATGACGCTTTCCTTCACATCGCTTAACGTCGGATCTCAAGAATGAAGCTCTTATAAGTCTATTGGCTGAGCGCCGGGGGTAGCGCAGGAGGGAGGAGCGAACCCGCTGTTGCCGTCTACGCTATCTACTACGTGGTCGTGCTTATGCAAAGCCCGGTGTGCGGCATCTACGCGCGCACTTCCTTTATCTCTTGCGTTCGACCACCACTCCGCGATAGGAATTATTCAAATGACAGTGTGCGATAAGGTGTAACTGCACCTGTTGAGCTTCCCCCGCTGCTACATGACAGTAATTAGGCGAAGGCCCTTGCGCGATAAAGTGTAGAAAAGGTTTAGCTCGAAGTTTTGGGTTCGATTCCCATAGCCGCCGCTGCATTTCTGTATTGCGATATGCAAGGAAAGAAGAAAGAAAGAAAGAAAGAAGGAAGGAAAGTCATGACTTTAGGTGAAGAAGACATAAGTAACTTCACACCCTCGCCAGTGGGGCCACGATTAAAGATAATGTAACAATTTCACTGCTACGGCAGTTCACACGGCGTCATCCCGGCTTCATCTTCCTTTCTTTTTTTTTTTTTTCAGTTATCCTCAGGCTTGCCGGAGGTACACTGCTGGCGTACGCCAATCGACACCGTTCCATGGCGCTACACGCGAACATGCTGGACTGCGTTGCCGGCAGTGCGCTCTCTTTCTTCGACGCAACGCCGAGGGCCGCATCTTCAATCGCTTCTCCGTGGACCTGGAGATGAACGATACGCGCGTGTTTGTGTTCTCCAAGCAGTATGTACAGAACATCTTTACGTGTTCGCACTCTCGCCGTGATGGATCCAAGTGCCCTTGGTGGTCCTCCTTACGGTTTGTGCGGAGATGGTGTTGCTATTTTGTATGGTGAGTTCGACTGGTTTACCCACCTTACTGCACACGTTTTCTAAAGCGTGTAGGTTACTGCGGCTCTCTCGCTCATGTTCCGTTGGGGCCTTATGTTAGCATAAAATAAATTACACTAGAGGGAACGGTTATCCGCCGATGAAAAGATCGCAAAGCATATATAGCATTCGGCTCTCGAGACAATGACATCTATAAACTTTGTTGCACTTAAAGAATGCTTTACAGTTTCAACGGATACTCAGACGGGATAACTCAGGATCAGGATCGTAGTCAATAGCTCTAGTGGCTGAGCGTTAGATGTTCCGGATCAAGAACTGAAGCCTGCTTGGTGAAGTGGCGGATAGTCTATCAAGAAATAGATAACGACTGTGAGAAGTTCTTCGAGGGCTAGTCCGTGTGATCATGATTCCTGTTTCGCTAGTTTATGCTACCATTGTTAACAGTCCTGCAGTTCTTTAGGTATTCAGCAATATTTACAGAAGTCTGTTCATTATCGTAGCATTGGAGGTTATCGGGCATAGCGCTTTATCGAGCCTAGTGTAAACTGTACGATAACACGAGGGAAAAAATAGGCGTATGCTCTCGATTGACTCTTGCAGCAAGTTGCCAAGTTATGTACAGGCTGGTCACCGAACAATTTGTTCGTGTCCTCTTTACCGTTATGTAATTTAGGAAGAAAATCCGAAGCGTATCGTAGCGAGTTGATGCTTCTCTGCTGAAGATTTACGATTCCGCATCGATTAATAGAAGAAATTGCGTGAAGCTTTCGCGAATAAGGCATTGATCCTAAAGTAGGAATAATTACTATAATCCACTTGATCGTGCTGTACGGTGATACGTAGGGCGTGCAGTGGCTTTGTTCTACGAAAACTGCGTGACTCATGAAATATGCACTATACCAGCTGGTGAATTCATACATGGCAGAAATTCAGGCACATTCGTTTATTAGGGGTGAAGCTCCTTAGGTGTGGGGTCGTTCCCTCCTCCGTATGTATGTAGCCACCTCTAGTTTAGTTTATGAATGGCTCAATAGATGGCGTTGTGTGTCCAGGCTGCTACCTCAGTTTATGAACTATAAGCAGACAGCGTCTAACGCGACTGTTGTCGAATTCGCTAAATAACTATTATAATGAATTGCAAGAGATCATTCTGAAAAAAACAGCCCCAGGCGTTCAAAACGACAGTATATCATTAATATGTGACTTTCTTGTTTGGATATTATTCTTCGAACTTCCCAATGGTGTTAATGATAGCAATGAAAATTAAATGAACATCGAGTTGAACATTACGCGACACTAGCAAACCTACTTTGAAAAAAACATAGGCGAACCTTCCCCTACCAGGAATTGCAGATCAAACGAACCTTGTCGTGCACACGCCTCGCCACGTCTTCTTTATTCCTTTCTCTCTTTCCCTGTGGGATTGTGGCTGCCTTTCGAAAGTCCTAAGCACGACAGTAGTGAAATTGAAGGCATTCACATGTTCAGACGTGTTCACAATCTCGCAAGCACAGGTGCGTTCAAGTGGTTAGACAGTATCTTTCGTGGTCTGCGGCCCGATTTCAAATCTGACACCGGAAACATATGGTTTTTTTTTCACTCTAATGCATTAGTTTCTTCCACCACTTCATAGAGGAAAGCCGTGATCCCCGGTTGGATGATGAAGTGACGCGTTACTAAATAGAGACGTGTCACCAAATCTGTAGCGCAATATAAGCTTCGCTTAAAAAGCAACTTGCGCGTGAGCTCTATATACGTCTGCTTTCCCGCAGGAAACCTCCTACAAAGGGAAAGGGTTCCCACGGTCACACAAATATGAAAAGCCCTCAAATTTTAGTTCAGCCCTACGACGACTTGTGGCCCAGTAAGGGAGTGGTGAGCTTCGAAAACTTCAGCGCATCCTACCGTCCAGGAATCGCGGAGGACACGCTCAAAGGTGTGTCCTTCGTAGCGGGGCAGGACAGAAGGTACGTGCATATGGAAAAAGTGAAATCTACTACCCTTTCATCGCGTGATATTTACTTCATTTAACTTCGTGCAGTAAGTCACAGAACCAAGCTCTCGCGACTTTACTAGGGTACCATCGATTCAATTAGTCGTCCCATGGGATCTAAAAATTGAATTTAGGTTGTCAAACATGTTCGGTGCTTAAAGTTCGAAAATGGGTTGTCTATTGGGCATACCTCCAGTAATTGCTGTTGATTAACACATACTACGTGGAGCCTTTTAACATGTATATAAATGTAACCACAACGAGAAGTCTTCACTTTTTTTCTCTCACTGAATGCGGCCATGCATGTGCGAAAAGAGATAACAGCCACGCGGTGGCGCCATTCACATGCTGGTCACATGGCGGGCTATAGCGAGATGTCTGATGTTGTATTAATGCTGGTTACCGTCGGCTACAGACAGTCGGGTTGCACAGACGTTGCAGGGGCAACGTCTGCAGCAATGAGGATGTGTGTCGTTTTCACAGTTTTTTTATCTCGGATGTTCCTAGCTGGCCGTCGTGGGAAGGACAGGGGCCGGGAAGTCATCGCTGGTGCTAGCACTTCTGCGCATGATTCAGCGCACGGCAGGAATGATCACCATTGACGGAATGGACATAGAGGCGGTCCCACTGAACCGTCTTCGTACCGCCGTCAGCGTGATCCCCCAGGTGAGAAAAGCAAAAGTAAATAAAAAACAAGGAGGGCCATTGAAAGCGAAAATCAAAGCTGTGGTGCCGGTATCGATCCATCGCTGTCAGATGCTTTAGTTCTCCACGGTTACCAGACGGGGTCACTCAGGACCGAATTGTAGTCAATAGCTCAATTGGTCTGAGCGTTAGATGGTTCCCGATGAAGAACTCAGGACCGTTGGTGAAGTCTATCATGAAATCGATAATGACTGTGAGATGTTCTTCGAGGAGTTGTCCGTGTGATCATGATTCCTGTTCGCTGGTGTTATGCTACCATTGTTAAATAGTCTGCAGTTCTTCAAGGTATTCAGCAATATTTGCAGGAGACTGTTCATTATCGTAGCATTGGAGGTTATCGGGCATAGCGCTTTAATCGAGCCTATGTAAACTGTACGATAACACGAGGGAAAAACAGCGTAGGCTCTCGCGATTGACTCTTGCAGCAAGTTGCTTCTTGCAGCGAGTTGCCAAGTTTATGTACAGGCTGGTCACCGAACAATTTGTTCGTGTCCTCTTTAACCGTTATGTAATGTAGAAAGAAAATCGCAAGCGTGTTGTAGCGAGCTGATGCTTTTCTCTGCTAAATATTGTCGATTCCGCATAGATTAATAAAAGAAACTGCGTGAAGCTTTCGTAATAATTCATTGATCATAGAGTAGGAATAATCACTATAATCCACTTGATCGTGCTGTATGGTGATACGTAGGCGTGCGGTGTCTTGTTCTACGAAAAACTGCGTGACTCTTGAAATAGGCACTATACCAGCTGGTGAATTCATACATGGCAGCAATTCAGGCACATTTCTTTATTTCTAAACGCAGTGACACCATCGATCCATAACTATGTGGGACGTTCTAATTGAATGTCGTCACAGTATTTTACATACAACTGGACTTCTGTACCACAACTTCACACTCCTCATTTTAGCCTATTATTTGAAGAGCATATTCATAAGAATACGACAGTTCTTAGCAGTGACTTACCTTGAAGAACAAACAGCCACTCAAAGTTCATTTAAGCTAAGCCTTCTGTCTGGGTAATGTGGTTAACGGTACTGTTGAAGGACATTCGCTTAAAAGGGTGTGCTTTTGAAAATCCCACTTTTCTTCGTTTTCATCATTTCTCATATTTGATGCCAAATGTTTGCCCTTTTTCCACCACCTATTAGGGACGATGAACCTTTCAGTTTGGTGAGAGGCACTAGTTTATATATTTTGAACGGTGTATTCAACTAATCACATAGGCAGTGTAGACGCCTTTAACATGCACATCCTCTCATAACGCAATCGCCCTAGGTAACGTAGAAAAACCGGTCGCATTAGGGTAATTGTATTCGTAGGCATGACCGACAAGGAAAAATTTTTCGGTGTATAGGAACCCCCCACTTTGCGTTAAGGTGAATAGCAACATTCCGACTTATTATAGTGAAAAAAAAAATCTGGGCAAACTTTTCCGCGCCGTGTTTGCAGCGCTACCTGATACGTGGCACGATGTCCGGACGTCTCTACGAAAGTACCCGACTCTCTCGATTGCTTCAGCACTTGACTGAGACACTGGAAAGCGTGGGCCTGATACGTTGCTACGGAGTCATGGAACAGTTCTGCGCTCGCTTCCGCCGCATGGTGACGGTGTACTTGGAGTCGTTCAACATGTTTGTTTACTGCTTCGCCATAGGTCGCCTCGTCAGTACCATATGTGCCTTAGTGATCATAGTACTCACCGTAGCTATCATCGTTGCACCAGCTCACGACGACCCCGGCTCTGCTGCGATGGCCGGCCTGTCTCTACTTTCGGCATTGACGGTGAGCTGCCATCATGCTATAGTGGGACTTGTTCACTTCGCTAATTTTCTTTAGTCTTTACTGCGGTTGCGTATTGAAGGTGGAAGGTTGAGAGCAAGTGAAGCAGGAAGTCAAACTTTTGGGTTAATCATATCAAACTGGAATGTGGGGCACGCTGTAATGCGAGACTCCAGATGAATGCCGAACATAAAAAATCCACACAACATCAATGACCATAATCCACCAAAACCACTATCGCATGAAATGTGCTTTTTTTTTGCGGTAGGGATGGTGATTAGATCGTGGATGATGTCGTATGCTTCATTGAATGCACCGTTTGCAGCAGAGCCCCTCCCGTCCTGCCATGCACCCGCGTCTTGCTTTAGTACTATCAACAAAAAAAAGCCTTGAAAAACGGCTAGCGAGCAGGGAGGACGTCTGCAGTGGTTCGAACAACATACCTACAATGCGAATCTGTTGCCATTTTCTCCGTTTTTTTTCGATCCACATGATCAGAGTCGATCGAAGTCATGTGCATGAGGCTGCGGGGGGGGGTGGGGGGGTTCGGCTGAGTTGACTGTGCATTCAGTGAGGCG
The DNA here is from genome assembly GCA_013339685.2 of Hyalomma asiaticum. Classification (NCBI taxonomy): domain Eukaryota; kingdom Metazoa; phylum Arthropoda; class Arachnida; order Ixodida; family Ixodidae; genus Hyalomma; species Hyalomma asiaticum. The sequence continues at coordinate 51,365,650 of CM023486.1, forward strand.
CAGAACATCACCAACCATGTAACCACCATGACCAGCACAAAAATCAACATTGTGTTGTTGGTTTGGCGTGATTACGGGAATTGGCGAAGGTCAGATTTTCAATAGCAACATGTAAATTAACGCATACTTCGAGATGTCGATGGATTCGTCCTCGCGCTGTCAATCGCTAGCCTCCTTGGTTAGCTCAATTGGCAGAGCGAGTGCCCCGGACCAACTTTGGTCCCGGGCTCATGCCCCGGACCAGGACGGCCTTTTCGGCAACTAGGAAGCTTTCATTTCTAAGAAATCCGTATGGATTTCCTTGTAGACTTGTGCTACAAAGCAGGTCGATGCTAATTTTCCCTTTCATGCATGCTAGTGCTCTTGCACCCCCGAGCTTCTCGGCGCAACATTCCCGCCGTTAGGCTATATGGGCGGAAAAGCACAACGTGGCCAGCCGTATATTTCAGGCGATTCACTGAGCTCATACAAAGGATCGTACTTGCTTTTCTTTGTATCCCGTACTTCGCCAAGTTTCCCTCTGCAAAATGGCTGATAGACATGCTGATGATGGCTATATGCAAGCAGAAATACATTTCTGCATTTGCCGTTTGCCTACATGAAAACTGGTACTGCATTGCGTGAAAAGGGTATAAGGCACCTGTCAAGACGTAGTGCTCTACTGGCCCATTAATTTTGCAGGTTCCATTTGCCACGGTGATGGTTTTCCTGGGCGGATTTTGGGACGCTTTGGGCGAAGCGGCTTTCCAGAGGGCTCTGGAATATACAGAATTGCCCTTAGAGAAGGTGCGTGCGTGATCACTTGTTCACCGATATCTACCACAACAAATTTTAGAGAAGTGATGCTTCCAAATCAGTTTCCAAAGCACCGCTTGTACCTAGGGCAGCTTTACCGCTAGAGCTTGAAGCGAAGTAGACGCAGACAACGTATTTCTAAGTTTTATTACGATAGCAATTATATGGACAGCATCGACGGGTTCTTGCCGTCGCCGTCGCCGTCATGTTCCGTAAAAAGCCCAAATTTATAGTAAAGTTGCAAGGCGGGCTTTGTTGGTATGGCATTTTTGATAAGTATGGTAGCACAAAGTAACAGGACACAAGGAGACTAGCAGCTAGTCTCAAGGTTGTGTGTGTGTTCTCCGTGTTCTCCTTGTGTCCTGTTACTTCGTGCTACCATACTTATCAAAAAATCCAATTATAACCCCTCGCGCATCGTACATTTTACCTGCGGATAAAAGCAAGCGAGAGGGGCCGCCGAACGCGGCTGCTGTTCGGCGGCTCCGCTCGCAGAGGTCAAACGAGCGCGGCCCATTTCTGTCGCTCGGAGGGCGCGTGTGTCAGCCCGCTCGGGAGGCCTGCGTCGAAGCGGCAATGGGGCGGGGTGTTGTCGCTAGAGCAGCCACTGTGGACATTGCGCGGTCGTCATCGCTGGCGTGCGCGCTATCTCGGCAGCCATCAGACGCGCTGCGCACTGCGCAGCAGTGCCTTGGTCATGCGCTCCGTTCCAGGCGCAATGCCCTCACCACATGGCACTCACACGAGTGCGTATACGAGTGCCGGAAGGAACGCGGTCGCTATGCTGGGACAAGTTTCTCGACGGTGCAAAATGCACGCTGCTTAGCGCGGTCGCGCTGTGTGAAGCATGTGCCAGAAGGCATCAAAACATGATTGAGCTAGGAGCTCTACTGTGCCGTTGTCTCTGACGCTCGACACCCATATGGTATTTTGAGCACCTGCATGCTTACTTAATAAGCCCACGTTCACTATGATTCCGATTGTCCCTAAAGCTGCTAGTCTTACTTCGTAAACCATATCATGCATTGAATCATTGCTTCGCCCTTGTGGCGAAACTGTGATATAAAAAAAAAAACTGAATTGTACAGCTGATGACCTTCACTGCTCAAAATATGCTGCTCTTGAACGCTATATTGAGCGATAAGGCTGGACATTGATAATGAGAGTTCGAAGCAGGCAACAAACAAATCTGCGGCTTCATTTACTGAATATGTTCTTAACACAGGTACTTTTGGTTAGTCGAGGATATTTATGAGAAATTTTATCTGCATAATTATTCGCGCTCAGAGCGGGAGGATACTACATGGCCGGCGAATGAACATGATGACGAAAGTGTCTTAGACCCAACACTGTTATGTTGCGAAGGCAACGCAAATGTGACAGATAACGGTGCATTTACGAGTAATTTGATTTGCAAGTGATCTGATGCTACAGAAGCAAGATGGCTGCCCGAGAAATTTAGCCGGTTTGGTTCCTTCAGACACCTTATTCGTTGCTTTAATGTCGTCGTCGTTTTTCGAGGCACTCTTGAGAACAATATTATGTCATCTAGTGAAAACAAATATTAGTGGTGATGCAGTGAATTAAAGTTATATTTACGGCGACTCCAGTGCTGTCGGTAAACCGCTAGGAATAACAAGAACACTGAATTGGTGGAGATCCATTTGCATAACGAACACATAAGTTTCCCGATACCGCACGGTTCAGTCGCAGTATTTTCTGCACAAGACGAACAGAATGGTAAAACATGCGATAAGGATAGGGGGCGTTCTTTCGTGTCCGCTCTTCCCTTTATACAGGGCGTGTCATCTAAATGGTGCCTCCCTTTAAAAGGAGAACGCTCGTGCGCTTTGGGGGATGCAACAAACACACTATTCACTCTCTTCTTGACAGACCCTGATGAATTGTGAAAAAAATATATGAAATCTTACAACGGCAGCTTTAAACGCAAGTTGTTTAACGGTGATGTTTTATGCGACGTTTAGTGTCAAAATAGTGTAATTCCATGCTAGTAAGTGTAATTGTTTTAATCATTCTGGGTTTCTAATAAAGTGCGCGAGGTCGCGTGAACGTGCTAACAACAAACCACCGATGATGGTCCCACATGAACCGCAGTGAATTTGTCAGACGAGAAAATGACGAAGGGTGGCCACTCCTCTCGCCCTTTCGGCCTGTCCATACCTATAGACTGCACGCATCATCGATGGTTCATTCTTAGCACGTCGAAAATTCCTACTGGCGCTGCGCACAAGCGCTACTCATGTGAAATTATTTAAAATATCGCTCGCTCTCACAGAAGCCCACCGCCTCCCCCAAAGCAAGAACACTGCCCTTAATATCTCTGAAAAGTATTACTGGACACTAAATTATATGCTTTACGACTTCACTATTAAGCAGACAGCGTCTAACGCGACTGTTGTCGAATTCGCTAAATAACTATTAATAATGAATTGCAAGAGATCATTCTGAAAAAAACAGCCCCAGGCGTTCAAAACGACAGTATATACATTAATATGTGACTTTCTTGTTTGGATATTATTCTTCGAACTTCCCAATGGTGTTAATGATAGCAATGAAAATTAAATGAACATCGAGTTGAACATTACCGCGACACTAGCAAACCTACTTTTGAAAAAAACATAGGCGAACCTTCCCCTACCAGGAATTGCAGATCAACGAACCTTGTCGTGCACACGCCTCGCCACGTCTTTCTTTATTCCTTTCTCTCTTTCCCTGTGGGGATTGTGGCTGCCTTTCGAAAGTCCTAAGCACGACAGTAGTGAAATTGAAGGCATTCACATGGTTCAGACGTGTTCACATCTCGCAAGCACAGGTGCGTTCAAGTGGTTAGGACAGTATCTTTCGGTGGTCTGCGGCCCGATTTCAAATCTGACACCGGAAACATATGGTTTTTCACTCTAATGCATTAGTTTCTTCCACCACTTCATAGAGGGAAGCCGTGATCCCGGTTGGATGATTGAAGTGACGCGTACTAAATAGAGACGTGTCACCAAAATCTGTAGCGCAATATAAGCTTCGCTTGAAAAAGCAACTTGCGCGTGAGCTCTATATACGTCTGCTTTCCCGCAGGAAACTCCTACAAAGGGAAAGGGTTCCCACGGTCACACAAAATATGAAAAGCCTCAAATTTTAGTTCAGCCCTACGACGACTTGTGGCCCAGTAAGGGAGTGGTGAGCTTCGAAAACTTCAGCGCATCCTACCGTCCAGGAATCGCGGAGGACACGCTCAAAGGTGTGTCCTTCGTAGCGGAGGCAGGACAGAAGGTACGTGCATATGGAAAAGTGAAATCTACTACCCTTTCATCGCGTGATATTACTTCATTTAACTTCGTGCAGTAAGTCACAGAACCAAGCTCTCGCGACTTTACTAGGGTAACCATCGATTCAATTAGTCGTCCCCATGGGATTCTAAAAATTGAATTTAGGTTGTCAAACATGTTTCGGTGCTTAAAGTTCGAAAATGGGGTGTCTATTGGGGCATACCTCCAGTAATTGCTGTTGATTAACACATACTACGTGGAGCCTTTTAACATGTATATAAATGTAACCACAACGAGAAGTCTTCACTTTTTTTTCTCTCACTGAATGCGGCCATGCATGTGCGAAAAGAGATAACAGCCACGCGGTGGCGCCATTCACATGCTGGTCACATGGCGGGCTATAGCGAGATGTCTGATGGTTGTATTAATGCTGGTTACCGTCGGCTACAGACAGTCGGGTTGCTACAGACGTTGCAGGGGCAACGTCTGCAGCAATGAGGATGTGTGTCGTTTTCACAGTTTTTTTATCTCGGATGTTCCTAGCTGGCCGTCGTGGGAAGGACAGGGGCCGGGAAGTCATCGCTGGTGCTAGCACTTCTGCGCATGATTCAGCGCACGGCAGGAATGATCACCATTGACGGAATGGACATAGAGGCGGTCCCACTGAACCGTCTTCGTACCGCCGTCAGCGTGATCCCCCAGGTGAGAAAAGCAAAAGTAAATAAAAAACAAGGAGGGCCATTGAAAGCGAAAATCAAAGCTGTGGTGCCGGTATCGATCCATCGCTGTCAGATGTTTTGTCGACGCGACTCGATATACGGAGCCACTTGTAGTGAGAACCTTGTTGTATACAACTTAATTAAAGTTTTTATACCTTCGGCTCAATCAGGGCACCTTTGAACGACTTTATACGATTTCATTCGATTAACACCCGTTTGATTAAGGTGGTTACGTTAGGTCTGACTAATACGCTTTTGATTTACTTTATTTCTGTCTCGAGTCACATAATCGACAATTTCTTGTTCGTATGAGCCGCTGCTCGAGGCAGTATAGTGCATATAGTGCACCAGGGATAGGCCCAGAGCTGTTGGATGACGCAATGGAAGAATCCCTTCAATCATTGCAATTTACACCTTCGCTGCTAAAGGCTCCCCCGCCAAGTTGCACCAGATCTTTCGCGTACATTTAACATAATACTGTCGTTAACCTGCGCGGGGCGCCCCGCCACGGTGGTCTAGTGGCTATGGTACTCGGCTGCAGATCCGAGGGTCGCGGGATCGAATCCCGGCCGCGGCGGCTGCATTTCGGTGGATGCGAAATGCTGAGGCCCATGTACTGTGCGGTGTCAGTGCACGTTAAAGAACCCAAGGTGGTCGGAATTTCCGGAGACCTCCACTGCGGCTTCTCTCATAATCAGAGCAGGTTTTGGGACGTTAAACCCGACAAATCAATCAAACCTGCGCGGGGCGACAGAGGTTAGGGAAAGGTCACTTGGTACACTGTAGCCGGGAGGTGAGTATAAAGAGGCAAATTTTATTTGGCTCTCCTATAAATCAGCAGTATGGAGAAGTAGTATGCCGTGATTTCGAAGAAGTTCTAATTATGGGACATCTTGACGTGCCCACAAGTTTTGACATTTTATGGCATATCGCATAATTAGTACGGAGGAATACCGCGTCCATTTGAACGGCACCGCTGGAAAAATTCATGGCAAATCGCTACTGTTGAAATATTACAGCAGCGCCTGCCTAGTTTGTGTACCTAGTTTGTGTACGGCGATGCCAGCGTAGCTGAGAACACGAAAGTCGCAGCTCGCAGCCCTCTTTCGACAACAGGAATCTCCATAGGTTTTCATAGCGTAAACAGCGGTGGTACGGCGTATCTTGTAAACATTCAACATATGCCTACAACGGCGCAAACGTGAAAGCATTTTTTAGTATCTCAGCTATCGCAGCAGCCTCAATTGTCATAAAACTTCTTCCTCACATGAGCCTCTCCCGCGTTTAAAATATAATATAGGCGGTCATTATTAATGAACAATTAACAGTACGAGTGAAATGAGGTCAACACTCATGAAGTTGCGATGAGGGCTATGTGTCAATTATGCCTTATGGAACCCGCAACCAAAAATAACTTAAATAAAAAAAGAGGCAACCGGAAAATTACGCGATCTCCCCGAAGGGGACCATGGGGTGATGCGGAGCATCGCTGGGAGTTTCAACGGTGCATTTAACGGCGGTGTTCACAGGTTTGCAGTGTTTTCGGCGTTACCTTTGCGGTGAATCTTGCGTGTTATTACGTTGTTAACTTGGTTCGTTACCACGCATCGCGTGACCGTTGTCAGGGTGTGGGTTGACGCTGCTGCGTACTTGCGTCAACCCACTCGCTGACGGAACTGTTGCTTCCATCACACAACACCACCAACTTCTTTCATCGGAGAAGGAGGAGCTACTACTGAAGCGAAGCGCGCGCGCGCTTTCTACCTGCTTTATTTATTGCAGCAGCTGTTGGAGAGAGGGAAGGGAGAGGAGAGTCGCGCATGCGTAGTGTGAGTGCGGACGGACGCCGCGCGCGCGCGCTCTCTACCCGATTTATTTATTGCAGCAGCTGTTGGAGAGAGGGAAGGGAGAGGAGAGTCGCGCATGCGTAGTGTGAGTGCGGACGCCGACGCGTGACGTACCCGCGAGCAAGAGATGCTCCGCATCTAAAAGGAAGCTGCTTTATTACTTCAAAGAGGCATTTAGTAAGTCAGCACGGATTACTTTTCATTTTAGCACGTTTTAATCCCAAGCAGTGATTACAATTGAAAAGAAGATACCGACATTACATCTTAAATATCGTATCCAGGACTATTCAATGTTTACCGGGACGCTGCGTGAAAACCTGGACCCGCAAAGCTGCCACTCAGATGAGGTCCTCTGGAAGGTTCTTCGAAGCGTCCACCTGAGTGACTTCGTCGAAAAGGCACCTGAGGGGCTGTCACTCCAAGTGTCTCAGAAAGGAGAAAACCTGAGGTGAGGAGAGAGCCACGTGATCGAGGAGATAGTATGATCTATATCGGAAGGCTGCTAGATGTTAAGAGTAAGTCAGTAAGAAAAAGAAAAGAATTGATATCTCTGTAGGAAAAGTAGTGTCGGTCAATTGCATTTCAAAAAATAGTTTCGAATTTCAAGACATGTATTTGTGCGAGTTCTGTTCATACGTGTACGGGGGAAAAAAAGACTCGCTCAGAGAGCATCTCTCGTTCCCGTATACCTCGTTTTATAGCTCCTCCCATTCGCGTGCTTTTACCCGCGGGTAGAACGTACGATGCGCGGAGGGTTGTTTTCAATTTCGACTTTATACGGGACATGACGGCGGCGGCAAAATCCCGTTGAGTCTGTTCATATAACTGCTATAGCAAGAAAATATCACCGTACGTTAGAGAAATTTCCACTTGGTAACCAAGGAAGCAGTAAGTCTGCCCGAGACGTTTTTTGAAAGGAAGTTTTGGAAGCACAAATGGGCCTGCTGTAGATACAAGTAAGAAAAGGTTGGGACATCAATTGAAGGGAAGGTCAGGAGTGAGAGCTAGTTAGAACGATTAGAGATGCCGAGAAGGAATTATTACAGAGCTTGGTGGCACTAGCCGTCGTCCCCGCGAATTACAGGGGATGCTCCTAACGTAGACCCATCCAACCGAGTCTATGCTCTGTTGCGGCGGGGTCATTCTGCTGTGATCGATACTGGACTTAGATAAAAATGTGCAGGGGAAACGACGGTATGCCGTGCGAATGTTCAGCGGTAAATTGCCCATTTACGCTAGGTGCTGAGCACTGCGAAGTTGAGACTGTCTGCGGCAGGTGTTTATGCAGGGTCGATAATTTCGAAGTGCGTTGTTAAGAGACGTGATTGTCAAGGGTGGGTGCCTCGTCAACGCATCTGTTACGCCGTTGGGTCACGTGGTGGCTGGATTGATAAAGACAGCGAGAATTCTACGCAGTCATCGGTTGACAGCCTTTTTTTCAGCACTCGATTCCTTCAAAGGTGAATGCAATCTCGCAAGCCAAGGGTAAACGTGCTCATTGCATTTGGCGAGGGGGTCGTCACCAGATGTTTGCTTCTTTTTAATGCGTATTCTGATAGGGACAGTTCTTTTATCATTGCCAGTCACGTGGATCGACCTTATAAAATGCAAAAATTTGATGACTTGAGAATCAAGGAATTTTTCGTACTTGTTTCGCTAGCCTGGTGTCAGCCATGTTTACTGTTACTGGGCAGCAACCTTTGCGTTGATGTGAAGGGAAAAAAGGTGACCCATTTAATGAGCAACCCCGGCGGCCTTTTCACCATATACTGTAATCGCTGTTTTCCAATGGCGCTGATAGGTCTGTAGCAGGCAGGGTGGTTCAGTTTTCTCAGAAACTCACCGCTAATTATAAATAACCAAATGAACGATGTGTTCAAAGCGAAACTGAAACGGGTAGGTGCTTCGTGCAGCATATGCGATGACGTCAGAGCCTCCCTTCCATCAGAAATTCGGAGCTGGGGCCAGAAAAATGGAAGCGGCGATGTCATCCGACAATATTTTGAGTTGCGCCAGCTTTTCTGAACTTGACAGCGACGGTTTGAGCGCCGGAGTATCTTCGGTTTGCTCCTGACCGCCTACCTGCTTGGGTAGGCAGCGTTGAAAGTAATGACGCCATAAAAGCATGGTGACCCGTGTGGCCATCCGCTAAGGAAATTTAAAGTTTATTTTCTGGAAAACTAAATGACTTGCAGCAGCATGGCTAGGTGCATATTATTACAGCCCCGAAAAGAACATATATGGATAAGTTTATTGAGATTCGTGGACACTGAAAGATTGCCAGAGTTGCCCTTTAAAGACTAGCACAGGTCACATTGCCATTTCCTCTCTGGACGAGGCGTCACCTCCTCCCCGCTTTTTTTGTATGTAAATGGCACATAACCCAAAATTCCGTGAGTTTATTTTTAGTAACGACGTTTTTCGGAAATATTTTGTACAACTGCCAGAAAAACGAAGCAGTCTTTCACATCGTATTGCCAGTGTAAGCAATGATATTATTGATATCTGTTAGTGAACATTCGTACGCAGAACCTCTTGTTTTGTTTTTATGCCATCCTGGAGCTCAAAGGCTCACGTAGACGAAAGGTGTATTATACAATCTAAAGTTAAGTAGAATAAATAAATAAAATGAATAAGTAGGTAAGCAATGAACTTCTAGGCTGATTGGCAAATATTTCAACAATGAAAAATTACCCGCCATCCCACCATACGAACGTGAACGTCCAGCGAAGCTGTGACAAGCACGTCCTAAATCTCTCCACACCTCCACACCTCTCAGTTAGGTGCGCCGAATCTCGGTGGTGGCCATGGATAAAGTCGTACCGTGACCACTGGTGATTTTGTTTTGGGTTGTCCGAAGTATATCGTCGAGCATTACACTGGCGATGTTCTTCTCGTACCTTTAATTTCCATTGTAGACCCATGGCAGTCTTAGAATGAAGTGAAGGAGTTGCTCGACTTGTCTCCGTTTTATTTGTGAAAGCGTGTTGATGTCACTAAGTGGTTTCTTTGCTGTTTTCCACTAGGAGAAGCTAATGAACTCACTAAAGAGACACGGAGAGAAGGAACGTGCTTCGTATTTTTCGCAGGCGCCGTTACCATCCATTATACGGTTTACACTGCGCGCGAGAGCTGGGAATGACGTCAAACGGCTCTTTCAAAGGGAGATGCAACCTAGTCTTTACCGGGAACGCGCGGGAGGGTGTTCCCACTGTTCACGGGTGCCTTATCATCCATCATGCGGTTTTGATGCTCGTTCTGTGGTTTTCTTTATTGAAACGAATACCTGAACTTTACGCTGTATGCCTGATTGCAAAGAAATTGCCGTTTGTCTTCAGTTTTTAACCTGATGCTTTGTGATTACGTCACGAAATTTTCCGACCAATGAGAGACATACACCTTCGCTATACAATCCTGCAGTACCGGTGCCCACAATGCATGCGAATACATTGTGGGCACCGGTATCGTGCGAAGCCGTCAAGGATGAAGAAGTTGCTCAAGACCAATTGTGTAGCATTCAGCGAAGTGTTACGAATAGGGTGGACGCCTTTGCGGAAAGTGCGTGGCTGTGTGTTTAGCATGGGCATAGCAGGAACGTAGACACCACCGCGTTTGCTCGCTCAACTGCACATCAGATTATCCAGGAGACTGAAAGCTGTATTCGCGTGGAGATATGACACGTTTCTTTATCGGTGCAATGCAGTGCTGGGCAGCGACAACTGGTGGCGCTCGCTCGCGCCCTTCTGCGAGCCACAAAAATTCTTGTGCTTGACGAGGCCACCTCTCAGATGGACCCGGACACGGAGCGCAAGGTGCAGGCGAGCCTGAGGGAAAGCTTCGCGCACTGCACCGTAATCACGATAGCGCATCGCATCGACACCATCCTGGATTATGACAGGTGAGCCACACCGTGAACAACGTCACCACATTGGAGCCTAGTTAACCGATGAGCAAACACTCCCTCGTCTCTTGCTTGTGCTGTCCAAGCGAAGCTTCTATAGTCTAGCCTGTTTCGGCGTAGTTGGCGTTGTGGTCGTATCTGTAAAACTCCAGGCTCCAGAAAAGTGAAACCCAGGCACCCTTGAAAGAAAAGTTACCTGTGCTGGTATTTGAACTCAGGACCCCGCCCTCCGAAGGCAAGTGTTCTAACCACTTGACTTACCGTCTTTTTTCTTTCTTACATGGTGGTCATTGTAGTGCGCTAAGCAAAGTACTGTTGCAGTGACCTAGCGGCAACAATCGCACAAGCACTACAAATAACATCGACAGCCTAAATTACCAATTCACTGACAGAATGCACATCCGTGTTCGAGAGAGAGCTCTTCAAGATGCGTTGCGCAGCATGGCTGGTGGGGATGAGCACCTCAACAAGATGGGGTGCCATTCAGGCCTGACGTCAAGTTCGTCGTAAATGTCCTTTAGATGCCTGGTCATTTGAACGAAATGAGTTATTGAAGCAATGACTGGTTCTCCGCTGCGGTCTTGTATGCCCGTCTTCCACAAGCTATGCACTATAATAGCACAAACACTACAAAAACATTCTTTCTTTGCAGAAAAGATATCGCAAGCAGGTAATAATGCTAAATTAAAATGGGACATTGTCAACTCCTTTCTGAACAGGAATTCTCGACCCCACGTATCTAGAATTGTGTCCAACAACATTGAATATAACTCGCCTCTCCTCATAGCTGACGCTTTCATACTTTTCATACTTAGTTGATACTTTTTAGGGGCAAAGCTCCTTAAGGCGTGGGTCGTGCGTCCCCGATGTATGTAGTAGTAGTAGTAGTAGTAGTAGTAGTAGTAGGTAGCCACCGGCGCGTGCCTGCCGGGAGGCACGCACGCGCCGAGGGCGAGAGAAAACGTTGGCGCAGGCAGCGTCTCCTAGCGAGTTTCTTGATTGAGAAATACCGACGGCTCGCGTTGGAGAAGCGTTGGAGAACCGCGAGCAGGAATTATCGGTTACCTTGCATTATCGGTTACCTTGCGAACGGAGCAGGAATTATCGGTTACCTTGCATTTCACGGACCACAAAGCAGTCATAAACAAGGGACCACGGAAACCAGCAATAAAAGTTTGATGACATTTACTCAAGTGTTTCACTTTTAATTGTGGGGCGAATTGCACGGAAGAGTTTCACGGTTCACCGATGATTCCTTCCGGAGCTTCGCCCCACTCATCATCATTCACCCCGTGAATATGCTGTGATTTTTCGCAATGACTCAACTTCTCCTTCAAAAATCCCGCAACTCAGCCGTCTTCCTAATTCTTTCACCTCAAATCCACTGGTGCAGGAATTGATGATGTCCTACCTGCTAACATTGAATCCATTTCGTACCTAATTTCCGATATTTTTTGTTTTATTACGAATTTGATATTCAGGACTGGGGTGTTTCCTAGTGAGCTTAAACGTGGTAAGGCTGTCCCAGTTCTTATAAAAGATGACAGCACATTGATAAATAACTATCGATCGATTTGCACTTTGCCGTTTTTTAGTAATGTTCTCGAGAAATTAATCCATTCTGCATGCTGATGACACAACCATATTTGCATCTGACAAAAACATTTCACTTCTCGTTAACAAGCGAAGTACCGACCTTAAAGATGTTTCAAGTTGGTACAGTGCTAATTTATTAACTATTAATGAAACCAAGACTACATTTGTTGTATTTTCATCACATCAAAAATACTCATCATTTATTCCTTCTTTAACTTTTGGTTCGCACTCCATCTCTTCGAGTCCCTGCTCAAATTTTCTTGGAATTTCTCTTGACTCTAACTTGAAGTGTGTAGATCATATTTCTCTCGTAAAAAAGAGAATAGCACATGGTATCCGCGCAATAACTAAATCTCGTCCCTACTTTACACGTGCCACATTATTGTAACTTTGCTACTCATTCGTTCACTCTCATCTTAATTATGGTATATTGTGCTGGTGTAACACCCACAAGACTCTCTTGGCATCCCTTCACTTCATACAAAACGAATGCATAAGAATCATTACAAACACTGCGCGCTTTTCTAACGGTAAATATCTACTCATGAAACCAACATCCTAACTATTTCTGAGCTCATGGAATATAATTTAGGAATTCTGTTCTATAAAGACATAAACGAAGAACTACCTCCAATCTGCTTCTCATCGTGTGACTTGATTGCACATAGTAATACCAGGTTCGCGCTTAACTATAATGTTATTTCGCCTAAAGTACAGACTAATTATGATAAACGGACGGCTGAATTTTCTTCTATATCGCTATGGAATTCAGTACCTGTTTCTATGAAAAATGCAAGGCACCTACATCAATTCAAGACAGAACTAAACTTACAAATTATACGTACTTACTAATTCCTTTTATGGCTTCACTTGTTTCATTTTGTATTTTGTTTATTATTTTTTCACTTTGTGCTTTTCATTCTGTTCTATTGCAAATGTATTGAGCCCTACTATTGCTGCATTTTGTTTCATTGTGCATATTTTGTTTATTACAGTTTGATCTTGTATTTTTTTCATTAGAGTTTAATATTGTATTTTACCTGATTGTTCTACCTACAACGTGTTCAGTACTACTCATACTTACGAAAAGTGCTACTACTGCTTCTTCGTATATTGGCACAAGCCGCTTTCAAACTACGCGCCCCAGCCGTTTCCGAAGCCCTGCCACTCATTTGCGACCTACGTGCAAAGCAGAGTAGCAGCGTTGCTCACAGTACGTGCATGCAGAGAAGCCGTGGGCCTTCCAAGGGGGACAAAAGGAGAAAGAAGGCGACGAGACACCGGAGCTCGTGCAGATGTTCTCGGTAGAGACTAGGTGGACGCTTGCTGAACCGTCTGTATGTTACATTTCTGGTGGAGGTGCGGGGTACTATTCGATCCCGGCCGCGGCGGTCGCATTTTCGATGGAGGCGAAAATGCCAGAGGCCCGTGTACTGTGCGTTGTCAGTGCACGTTGAAGAACCCCAGGTGGTCTAAATTTCCGGAGCCCTCCACTACGGCCTTTCTTTCCTCTCTATCTCTGTCACTCCCTTTCCCCCACCCCTACGGACGCTTAGCCGTGCTCCTTACATGGGCTGCAGAAATTAGCGTCCTTTCCTAACCGAACCACAATCAATCAATCAATCAATCAATCAATCAATCAATCAATCAATCAATCATCGGGGTACTATGTCAAGCCCTTCTCGCGTCTCTGAACGCAGTCCAGGAGAACGGCCCGAGCCCATCGAGCTTTCAGTTCACCAGCGTTGCAGTCGTCGCCTACGTGGTGAGGCTCCAGAGTTCTCAGCTTTATCGTATCCGGCCAGAACCTGCTCACCTATGAACGAGAACGCTACCGACAGGACATCCCAGGTCGCGCCAGCTCACATCGTAGTACATCTGCCATTGCCGCCAGAGCCTTTCCACGGCGACTCCTTCGAAGATGCGGAGGATTGGCTGGAACGCTTCGACCGCGTCGTAAAAGTCAACGGCTGGGATGACGATCGCAAACTGCGAAGAGTGTACTTGGCTTTGGAGGACAGCGCACGAACGTGGTTCGAAAACCACGAAGCTGCGATCCTGTCCTGGAGCGATTTCCGACGGGAATTGCCCGCCGCTTACCGAAATACGAACCGCAGAGAGAGAGCTGAAGTTGTCCTGCAAACAAGAAACCAGCGGAACAACGAAAGCGTGGCAGTGTACGTGGAAGACATGTCTCGCCTATTGCGACGGGCGGATCTAAACATGAGCGAGGACAAAAAGGTGCGCCATTTAATGCGGGGCGTAAAACAGGAACTTTTTGCAGGGTTGGCTCGGAGCCCGCCGTGCACGGTCGCCGAGTTTCGTTCTGAGGCGACTACGATGGAGAGGATGCTACAACAACGAGCGAGAACCTACAACAGAGACATGAACGTCGCCTCTCTGGAACCATTGCCAACAACTTTCTGGAACAACATGGAAGTGGTACGGGAGCTTGTGCGCTCCATGGTGCGAGAGGAGATTCAGAGGATGCGGCTTGACCAGACTACTCCGATGCTTTCGTCACTCGCCGACGTGGTTCGCGAGGAGGTTAGGCAGGTGGTCCGTGGACAACAGCAAAGTGTATTTCCAGAAGTTCCACTGCCTCGACAGCCGACAACGTCCTATGCTGATGCCCTGCTGTGGGGAACTACTGTGCGTGCGGATGTCGCAGCAGCTGCCCCTATGCAGCCCCCGATGTACACAAGCACACGGCAGCCGCAGCCAGACAGAAGACTAAGAAAGAGCTATATCTGGCGCACACCTGACAGAACACCTCCTTGCTACCACTGTGGGGAGGCTGGCCACCTGTAACTGATGTGCCAATATCTCCAGGTGGGGCTTCGTGGTTTTCCCATAAATGCACCCCGGCCACGCAGTGGTGAACGTCCTTTCGAGATCGAGGAGTACCTTTCCACTCGTCAAGGTTCCCGTGACTTTCAGCATCAGCCTCGACCAACAACGTCAGTGAGGTATAGGTCACCTAGTCCTCGTCCGTCAGCAAGTTCTCCCAGGCGTCGTTCGCCAAGCCCGCGTCGGGAAAACTAGAGTCAGCGACCTGGGGAGGCAAGGCCGCTGTCGACGCTGAAGCAGAACCTCCATCGCTGACTCCTAAAAACGACGAAGGACGCTGTGATCGGTGCTGTGATAACAATGTCACTTCCGATCTACGTGTATTTGTTGACGGCTTCCAAGTGCTGCAGCTGGTGGATACTGGTGATACTGGTATTCAGTAATGAGCAACGAGCTTTAGAAAACGTTGAAGGAAGTGCTGACTCCGTGGAGAGGACCACAAGTTCGCACCGCAGGCGGACACCTTATCGACACGCGGGGCATCTGCACCACTAGCATTGGCATACAGGGCTTCACGTACGTTGCAAGTTTTATTGTACTACCTGAATGTTCACGGGAATTATTAATTGGTATGGACTTTCTGCATTCCAACGGTGCTGTAATCAACTTGCGGGAATCATGTGTTTCGTGCTCAACAAGGCAGGCCATTTCAACATTCGATACCGAAGAAGGTTTCAGTGAGCTCTGCATCGCAGGCGATTACGTAACGCTACCCCCGAGATCAAGCACGTGTGTCGCGGTAACGAGGAGAGCGTTCAGTTATTTCGAAGGCATTGCAGACAGCAACACCAAGCTGATACTGGAAAAAGGGATCTGCATGACAAGAGGCCTTGTACAGCTGCGTGACGGGTGTGCCAACGTGGTGCTCACCAATTTTGGAAACGAGGTTCAGCACCTTGTGAAGGGGACTGTCATCGCCAGCCTGAATGATTTCGTCCACGTTTCCGAGCTGAGCATCCCCGAGGCGCCGACACCTGATTTACAAGATGTGGATTGGGTCCTCGCATCCATCAACATCGAAACAGGACTGCTGCCCAGCGAAAAGGAAGAAATGCATATCCTGGTAAGAAAATTGGCAGCATGTTTTTCGATGCCCTCTAAAGTACGGCGTACACCTGTCGCCAGACATCGGATTTTTGTGGATGAGTCAGTGAGGCCTATTACCAGCATCCTTATCGAGTGTCACCAAAAGAGAGAGAAGCTATTGGTAGTCAGGTTGAAGAAATGCTTAGGGATGATGTAATTCAGCCATCAGCAAGTCCATGGGCGTCCCCTGTGGTCCTTGTAAAGAAACGTTACGCTTCTTCATTGACTATCGGAAACTGAATGCCGTCGCTAAGCGGAATGTTTATCCTCTCCCCGGAATTGATGCCCTTTGGATATGCTGCGAGATGCAAAGTACTTTTCGTCACTAGACCTAAAGAGTGGATATTGGCAGACAGAAGTGGACGAAAGGGATCGCGAAAAGACAACGTTTGTGACTCCGGTTGGGCTATACGAGCTCAAGGTGCTTCCGTTTGGCCTTTGTTTCACCCCCGCCACTTTCCAGTGGATGATGGAGGCTGTTCTCTTCGGACTCATATGGCAGTCCTGTCTTGTTTACCTCGATGACGTTGTGGTTTTCTCTACTACCTTTGAACAGCATATGGAAGGACTGTGAGATGTGCTGGCCGCTATTAGTGCAGCAGGTTGGACGATAAAACCACAGAAATATCATTTCGGTTTCCACGAGCTCCTTTTTCTCGGCCGTGTCATCAGTGCGGAAGGCATTCGTCCAGATCCTCAAAAGACTGCAGCCGTGGAGAAGTTTTCTAAGCCCATAGACAAAGAGGCCGTTAGACGATTCTTAGGACAGTGCGCCTACTACAGGCGTTTCGTCAAAAATTTTTCAAGGACTGCCGAGCCGCTAACGAGGCTCACAAAAGAAGATACACCGTTCGTTTGGCTTCATCAACAGGAAAATGCCTTTGTGAAATTGCGGAGGCGCCTACAGAGCCAAACACTTCTCGCACATTTTGATGAGCAAGCCGAAACGGATATTCACATGGATGCGAGCAATTTAGATCTTGGAGCCATGCTCACGCAATGGGAAAGTGTAGAAAAACGAGTCATTGCGTACTCTTTCGAAAGCTGCACTATTGAGCGACAGAAAAAGAATGCCTCGCAGTGATATGGGCTATCAACAAGTTTCGGCCATGCCTCTACGGTAGATCTTTTCGAGTTATTAGTGACCATCACTCGCTGTGTTGGCTCGCTAAACTCAAGTACCCGTCAGGGCAGCTTGAAGGTGGAGCCTACACTTGCAGGAATACGACCTAACTGTCATGTACAAGTCTGGTCGCAAACACATTGATCCCGATTGCTTGTCACGGGCACCGATTCAATGCGCTGACCCTATTTCTGCAAACGACGGAGAAGATTTTCCATTCTTGGGAGCCGTTACAGCATCGCAGTTGGCTCATCACCAGGAATCTGATCCTGAAGGGACAGTCTATGCACGTCCCGCGAGCGTTTGTCCGTGGCTTGGCATCCTTCGTCCTGCGAAACAACGTCCTTTACCAAAGGGACATTGAGCAAACTGCGGAGACATTCCTGCTTGTTGTCCCTGCACAGATGCGGTCGGAGATCTTGGAGGCGTGCGACGACGACGCATCAGCGGGACACTTTGGAGTGAGCAGAACAGAAGCGCACATTCGCACGAAATATTACTGGCCCAAGCTGTGGAGTTCTGTCCAGCACTATGTCAGAACATGCCGGGAGTGCGAAAGATGGAAAACACCACCGTTGAAACCAGCGCGTCTTCTTCAGCCTATCGAGCCACCGGCAGCGCCATTCGCACAAGTGGGAATGGACTTGCTTGGCCCGTTTCCTGCGTCACTGTCAGGGAAGCGCTGGATCGCAGTCGCAACTGATTTATCTAACTCGGCATGCGGAAACAGCGTCCCTTGTTCGAGGGACGACCGTTGAAGTCGCCGAATTTTTCGTTAACAGCATTGTATTGCGGCATGGCACTCCCGCAGTGCTAATCACAGACCAAGGAACCGCATTTACGGCGGTCTTGCTAAAGAGCATTGTGGAACTTACTCATACCAGTCACAGAAAGACCACGGCGTATCACCCACAAGCAAATGGACTAACCGAACAGCTCAACAGGACGCTGACTGATATGTTATCAATATACGTGGACATCTAGCACCGAACAAGGGACGACATATTACCGTACGCCACGTTCGCTTACAATACCACAGTGCGAGAGGCGACCAGAAAGACACTGTACGAGCACGTTTTCGGCCGTGCAGTTGTCACACCTTTAGACGCAATGCTTCCTGTAGACCAGAAATCCGAGAATGACTGTGGTACGACCGAGTACATACAACGAGCCGAAGAAGCGAGAGAGCTTGCGTGGTATCGCATTCACCAAGAGCAAAGAGCCGACGCACATCAATATAATTTGCGAAGAAGATACGTACAGCATGCGCCGGGAGATAGAGTATGGGTATGGACTCCCATTCGACAACGTGGACGCTCGGAGAAGCTCATCCGACGCTATTTTGGACCATACAGAGTGCTTCGCCGAGTTGACTTGTTGAACTACGAAGTGGTTCCTGAGGGCCAAGAAGTCTCATCAAGACGGCGGCATCCCACAGAAGTTGGGCACGTTGTAGGTCTGAAGCCTTACTACGACAGACAATGAACGATCGAGGAACCACTCCCGGTCGATGACAACTGGCTTGACCAAGAAGCACTACTACCGCCTAGAAGCGAAAATGTTTTGAGCATCGGGCCTATATTATATATATATATATATATATATATATATATATATATATATATATATATATATATATATATATATATATATATATATATATATATATAGGTGGCCCGTCAACGGTTCTCCAGCGCGAGCAGTCGGTATTTTTCAATCAAGAAACTCGCTGGGAGACGCTGCCTGCGTCAACGTTGTCTCTCGCGGGTGAGGGCGCGTTCTCCTCCTTTGCGAGTTGGTAGAGCGTTCACACACACAAGACAGCAGATGGAAGAGTGAGAGAGCTCGCGCGCCGGGAGGCACGTGCCGAGGGCGAGCGCGAGCTTCCCGGCGCGCCGCACCGCAGCACCGCAGCGCCATCTCGTGATCATTTTGAGGCCTAGAGGTGGCTACTACAACGACAACGACAACGACGCCAGACTAGCCTATGCCCTAAGGAGCTTCGCCCTAAAAGGAGGAAGAAGACGACAAGACATGGAGCTTGTGCAGACGGTGTTCTCGATAGAGACAGGGTGGACGCTTGCTGAACCGTCTGCTTCGTGGACACAAGTTCGTCCAATTTAGCTTAATTTATTAAAGAGTTTTCTTAAACTGTGTGTTACAATATCACCATATTCTTCCATTGACAGGAGGTCCCGATACAGTCTTTCACTTTGGGACCTCCTTATGTATACTACACATATGTAACAATTCTGCATTTGTGCTAATAAAAAATCTGATTCCGATTCCAATAAGAAAAAAAAACATAAAACGTTACTTCATCCAGGGATGTTGGCATATGGTAACGTATAGTACGAGAACTGAAGGCAAAACTTTTCTTTAGAGTTCGCTGAAGGATATTCCCGAACAGAATAGCGCCCTTGAAATTAATATAACGGTCTTCTATTGTCTATGGTAGATCGCAAAGACGGCAGTCAACTGAAGAAACAAAGATACTTTCCTTGTGTAATCATGCCTTCACAGGCGGTGTTTCTGAATCGAGTTTATGTAACAAGGTTTCTGAATTAGGAGAAACGTAGATTTTGCAACCGTGCTTGAGGACATCGTGGCCTGGAAGGTTGCCGTATAAAGAGGGATAAAATGGAGGACGAATTAGCATGGATAATAATTACTTATATAGCATGTTGCGCGACACTGTGTACAAGTACTCAGTCGAAAAACTCCCATTTGTGAATGGGACTGCGAAGTGCCCTTCCTGCATAAATCTCCACAAACACGGACGTACAGAAAAATTTGAGGAAACGACTGTCAGGTGAAGCGCTAACAAGTAGGACCTGCAAGAATGATTAGATTATCGGATGAGAAGCGTCACAAAAAAAGAAAAAGCGAGAAACGATTTGCCGATTTGATGTTTGACGTCGCATGGGTTCGAAAGTGGAAGACCATACAAAAGTAGCAAAAAAGCGATGAAAGCTTTGTATGTAAAACCTAGCGCAATGAATTGGTTGCAACACATAGTAAAGCTTTGTTTCTAAAAATGTGTTGCAGTCTTGAGCTCTCCCAAAGATTGGAAGGCGATGTTGAACGTATGTCTGGGCCCGACGTTCAAGCTTAGGGACGCTCTCTTTTCAGTAATGTGCGCTGAGTCTATGTGCATGAAGCCGCACTCCAAGGTACTTTGGCGGAATACGAGTCCAATCAATACCTGCGAGCTGACTCGGAGTAGTTCCCCACGTACCAAACCATAATCCAAGACTTTTAGAAGCGTTTAAACGAGCACCTAATACACAACCAAATATCACATTTTCAACACTTCACTTATCTTTGCGAAAGAATGTCAAGTCATCTGCATAAACCAATACTTTAACTTTGTTACTTAATGTGCTGAAATCATGGATACGATTTGCTCGCCTTATGCTCAAGCATAGTGGTTCGAGTCCAAACAGAAGTGGAGACATTGGGAGCCTTGCTTTATAGAAGAGCGAATAGAAACAAGTTTTGAGAGATTATCATTGATAATTAGGCGAGTCGAGCGCTCACTGTAACGAAGTAGAACGCCCTTGAGCAAGACAGAGCCAATATTGCTATGCTCCAGGAGAGAAAACAGGAATGAATGAGTTACGGATCAAAGGCGAGATCTACCTCAAGCATTGCGAGATGCTCTTGAGAACTGTATGGAGGATTGTACCAGCGATGTGTATATTGGTTTGTATGGAGCGTCCTCGAATTCCACACGTCTGGTGAGAACCAATCAGGATCGACATCACAAATCTTAACCGGTGTGATAACACTTTAGCAGAAACTTTGTTGTCAACGTTTAACAGTGCTATTTGTCTATAGCCCTCAAATGATCGAAGTTTTTTCCGTTCTGTACTTTTCGCAATTAAAAGTGTGTGGCTTTTGCAAAAAGTCCGCGGGAGCATATCCATGTCGTAACTCATCAAACTATGTCCAGCAAAAGGGGACATAGGGTTGATTGGAAAGCTTTGTCAAATTCCGCAGAAACTGCATCAACATCACGTGTTTTCAACAAGGTTAGTTGACCGATGGCCCGCTCAATTTCCTGCAATGTGATCGGACTATTAGTGGCGGTACAATCTTCGTCTTCCAAAGGGTTTAAAATAGAAAGAAACTTCTTTAGGAGCTCGACATCATGGTTGTCAGAGAGTACATTAAACAAACCTTCATAGTACTTTTGAAACTGCATAATAATTCTTTCTGCACCTGTTACAAGAATGTCATTAAGCGCATATCCTGAAGCACCTTAGACACTGCGTGTCGTCGCTCATCAATTAAAGCTTAACGCGTCGGATGCTCGGAGTTCAAAGTCCTTCTGTTCCGTGATAGAATACGTGCACCTATGTAGCGAACAGCGTCATACCTTTGAAGCTGACATTTAATATCTGAAATGTCATTCATACACGTGCCTGGCATTTCGCATTTATTAAAAGACACTCTTCAAGAGCCTTTGCACTAGACTAAGTTTCTTTTCTTTCATGGTATTTGTTACGATGCGCTGTAAGAAATTAGCCCCTTGTAAATTTAGTGTTACAAGTGTTAAAATCGCCTAACGGCAATAATCGCACATACACTACTGAGAAGCATTGACAGACTAAGAAACAAACACACGGACAGGCTAACACAGATTGCACTTAAAAGTTACAAGGAGAGTACTTCAAGATGGGCTGCACTGCATAGCTGGTAGGAATGAGCACCTCACCAAGGTGAGTGGACATATTGAATTCTACGAAGCCTTGGATTTCATGCCACCGTACCTAAAGCATTCGAAGAGCAAGAAACAACAGAGTGAGAGAGACAGGAGTTAAAAATAGAAAATAAGGCTATAAGATTTCTTTTATTGCCTAGCGTGTGACTCAATCGCCCCATTATATATGCATGGGGGTACGGCCTAAATGTGACTGAATTCGCCTAATGTGTAGCCTAGTCAACGAAAACTCACAGAAGCGAAAAACTAGAAAGAGAAATAGTAGACCGGGTGTGCTCGCGACAAACTTCGCTTGCCCTCCAATTTCTCGAGGAGCTCGTGATTAATTTTTATCATTCGTTGGCTTTTAGGTACGAAGAACCTGATGAGCTCGGGCTGTGGGCGCCTCCTGCCGCCCCCCACGGGAAAGCAAGCGGTCAAATTGGGGTCAAAAACGATCTGTGAAAACCGGCTCAGAATAGACTAATACGATTCAAAATACAGGAAAAATCTAGATATAAAATACAGGAATAATCAAAACTGGTGACATTAATTGACAGACATTTGAGAATTTCGGTTTCGAAAATTATGTGGGCCGATCCTGAAGGCAATCAAGTCAGTGAATGTGTAGGATTGTCGTTTCAATTCTAAGCGGTGTTAACGAATTTGCTTTTTCGCCGGTTGTGCTCTTTGTGAGTTACGTAGGAATGAAATTGGCTACAGTAATGCCCAAGCAGCTGCGAAGTAGGGTACTGTGCACATTGTTAATTACACTATTCCTGGCAGCGCTGCCTGCGTGTGGATTCTTCGAATCCTAATATGTCCGAAGTTCCCACAATATACAAAGGCAAAGTCGTAACAAAGTTAAGTTCCCAGGGTTGCTTAATTATATATATGTAAAAGCACGCGCCGTTTTCCCCATCTTGCCGGTCGTTGTACTAAAATGGATATTATTTGGCTTAGTTCGCACAGCGCGTAATTAATAATATATTGACTCCCTAATCAATACTTCGTAATGATGACTTTATGAGCGATTAGCAATACTGGACGCCTGCTTGCGGCGAGACGTTGGTAAAAAAGCTGAGACCCAGTAGACACTGTGAAGGTGCACCTGCCCCCCCACCCCCCTCCCCACTCCCCACAAACAAACAAACATACAAGGCTTGGAGGCTTCTGCACGTCACCAATTCTGCACAGCTTGCGGGATCGGTGCAAAACTGCGGCTTACGCGCACGAAGACAACGCTATAACATCATGGAGGCGTGCCTTTTACAGCCTCCCCTATTAAAGCTATCATTTTGTTTTGATCATTTTGTATTGAGCTTGATTCAGCATCACAACACCAACAGACAAGTATCCTTAGTGAGATCATGAATCATGCCTGCAGTAGAAATAACTGCTGTTGAGATTTTTATTCGATGTCCCTAATGAGATATTGTTGGTATGCTTGCATACTGATAAACATCTGACGAGTTTGCATAAAAGCTAATAAAAAGGAAGGATGACAATAAAAACGCGCACTAATGCGTCATTTACGCAGGGTCGTCGTCATGGGAGACGGTCGTGTGCTGGAAACCGGCGGTGTACGAGATCTGCTGGCCGATCCATGCTCCTTGTTCCATAACATTGCTATTAGTGCTGGAATTGATGTAGATAATATTAAATAGAAACTTTAGCAAAATAAAACGTTGATGCCTCAAGCGCGGTGTGCCTTTCACTAGTAGTACGAGATAACTCGAGTGTGGCTGCAAATACATTTTTGTTACACGTAATTGAATAAAGTCGGCATGCATGAAAGAAACGCTCATTACGATATATTGATTAAAGATTAGACCGTAGGGGCACGTTGTATGGACGATGCGAAGAGTTCTAAGGTAACGTATTTCCGAGCCTCAAACCATGGTTACCTTGAAGGCACACGGGCAGGGAAAATCTGCCGTGGCTTTGCTCTAGCAAGCATCAGTGATAAGTGGCGCTGAGGGGAAGATTCATCGATGTTGTGCAAAGCTAGGCGAAATAAAATAGCGTGGAAAAAGCAGCATCAAATCTAATCAAGGTTCAATTCACTTAAGCATTGCTTGCTTATCGTTGTGCTTGGCTATCACTCCGCATTTTCATTTCTTAGCCGACGCGTGGTCTTCGCTTCTCTTGCCCGAATACTTGCATCTTCTCTAAGAAGAAGATTGGCTTCATCTTCCCTTGCCGTCCTGGATGGGCTCTTCATATCCTATCATACTCATGAGCCGCTTCTCTACAGCGTTTTCAATCGAAATGCTGCTTCCTCGGGAATTCTAGCGGCGTCGAGAGAGTCCAGGGGTGGTCCAGGGCGAGAAATAAGCGCCCCAATAGGAGAGCGTGCCTTTCAGCAGGGGGCACCGACGACAGAGCGCGCGCGGCAGTGGCCACTGAACTCTGCCCTGGCACTTTTGCCGCCGCTCGTCTTCTCCATTCAACGCCCTCCTTCCCCTCGGCTCAGTCTCTTCTTTCTTGAGAGCTTTCCCCATTCCTATTCACTTGCCCCTGTTCAGAACTTTTTCTTCTTTCTTTTACTATTTCGTCTTTTCATTTCTCTCTTTCTTTATTTCTTCTTATATTGCGCTTGGCATAATCCCTGTAATGTAGCATGCTTTGTGTAAAGGACAACATCGGCTCCGCCTTTCTATTGACGTGACAGGTCCATGACCATACTGCGAACATCGCTGCGCACCGACCGAGCTCGACATTAACCGCTCCGTGCAAGAATGTGTTTAAAATTATGTGGATGATCCCTTTCTCAACGGAATAGGTATAACACGAAAGTGAAATGTGTCTTCGCGTAAGCGGATGAATGTTTATTGTTACGTCGAATTGAACTTGCCCACTCAGTGTTTCTCTGGTACGGTTTTTCTATGGTACGGGACTGTTTGACGTGGATGAACCCACGTTCCTGCATTGCCTCAATAACTTCAAGGACCAACTCCTTGTGGTAACTGAAGTAGTTTACGCAACAACTCGACACAGTCAATACTAAATGCCGCGCGGCAAAGGTGTCGATCATATTTACGTGCGCCACGTTGACCCGTCAATATCGTTACCGAGCTTGGGCGCCTAACGCAGCAGTGTTGTTGCCGTCACGCTCAAAGAGTGGTCGGCGGAGCGACGCTACCTACGACTAAAGGTGACCGGTGCTCTACCACTGCGCTGTAGGCGCACATACACTCGAAGCTGTATGAACGCAGCTATTTTGTTTGTTATCACGCTTGTTTTCGATGCCCACGCTGCTCCGCACGCGTGCATGGAGGCGATCTTTGGAACGCGTCTGTAATGGTGCCGCCATCCAGGAGAAGGAAAGTAAAGCTGCAGTGATTCACTTCCCCTGGATGGCGGCACCATTCTAGGCAATCGCTGGATTTTTCTGTCTTGTTCTTACATGCTTTTTTTACTACATCATGTCCGTTACGGTTGTGACGTATGGGGTCGTGGTGGACCCCGGAATAAAGCACTTTCGTTTTAAAAAAGGGACCCGTAATGAAAAAATAACAAATTCTCTTCTCGTTTAAATGGTACATATATACCAAAGTTGGCATGAAAAGGCACGAGTGCATAGCATGACTGGTCGGTCACATGATCAATAATTTGACACCCCCGCCATTTTTATTTAAAATTCACGATAATATAATCGTGTGGGTCATATACACGGTGAAGCTCCAACCTCAAAACACAAGAGTGGGCAGTGCAGCACGACGGAGAGGCGGTGAAGGGGCAGGGCCTGCAAGTCCCTTCACGCCCGGGTCGCTGAAGCTTGCCATGTGTTAAAATTTTTTTCCACCCAGTCATACGCGGCTATCAGTCTCGTGCGATTGAATGTTAGCCTTCACGGCCTATGTCAATCAAGATTCGACTGATGGGGGTGGTGGTGACGATGATGACGCGGAAGGTTTCCGATGGGTACCCCAAGGTAGGTACCAGGTTTAGCGACTGAAGGCATTGGCTTTTCGAATTTACGTCTCTTACGCAATTGTAAAGGATCCTGAGAGTCCTCACAAATGATTTTAGGCTTAAGATAGTCTGTAGGGGGTCCTATAATTTGCGTTGGGGCCACTAGGTACTTCCTTTAACTATTGCCAGTGGTTTACCAGTGGGCCTACTCACAAGTATCGGTTTGTACATTAGAATATAGGTACAAGATTGGTGAATTGTAGTGAACGCGTTGGTAGATGCACGTTCCACTCAGTTGGAATTATTAGAAAATATCTGAACACGCTCTTTACAACAGAAAAGATTTAAGAGTTCAATGGCACCTAATTGGTGTTTAAAAAGTGATTCATTGCAATATTGACATGTTGCAATGAGGCCACATCTGCGCTGGCCACAACGAAACATGTCAAAGTGGCCAGCGCCAACATTATTGAAAGAGAGAGAGAGAGAAATAAGGAAGGGAAGGCAGGGATGTTAACCAGTCAG
This sequence comes from Hyalomma asiaticum, assembly GCA_013339685.2. NCBI lineage: Eukaryota > Metazoa > Arthropoda > Arachnida > Ixodida > Ixodidae > Hyalomma > Hyalomma asiaticum. The sequence continues at coordinate 51,391,996 of CM023486.1, forward strand.
GAGTCCGGTTGGCTACGCTACAATGGGGGATGGGAGAGGGGGAAGAAAAGACGAGAGGGAAAGAGGTGGAGTGCCTACAGGACAGTCCTATATAATATCATAGGCGCTCGGTTAGGCCATATGTTTTTAGAAAGACCAAAAGCGTTTTCATTGCTTTCTGAGCCGTTGGTCGGTGAGGACGGTATTCTAAGATTGTCTGTTCACTAAGTGGATGATCGTCGAGCTTTGTGAAGAACTCGGTCATAGGCAGTCGATGTTCCTCAAATTGTGGGCAGTGGCACAAAAAGTGATCTATGGTCTCTACGCTTCCGCAGACAGCACATGCAGGACTTTCAGCCACTATTATTGAAAGAGTTATAAATAAGCGAAGGTCGTCTTACGACGATTCCTTAAAAAAAGAATAACGAATACTACTGTGAATATGAAACTTCCTGAAAGTGCTCGCTAAAAACGTGATCATTGTATTTCATAATATACGCATTCGGCCAATAAAGCACGGTTTCGGATCTCTTTATTTGCGTTTTCTTATGCGTAGTACTTTTCGGCTCCGGCAGTTTGAGTGTTGGATATTACATGTCATCGCCGCCATGTGCCATCGCGTCAGCCGATGGTACATGGTAGCGATGACATGTGATATCCAACACCCAAGCTGCAGGAACCAAATATAACGTAACAGCATGAATATGCCATCGCGTCAGCGATGACATCGGCTGACGCGATGGCACATTCATGCTGTTACGTTATTACTTGTACGATCTACCCTTTTTTGTTACCGCAGCGGATTAAGCGAGGGATGAGTTGATACGGTGTTCACGCAGGCCTCCGCATGGCAGCCGGGCTCTTTAATCGTGTCACAGCCGCAATGTACAGGCAAACGAACCCGGACTGCTGGGTCGTGGGTCGAAAGAGGTAAGTGCGCCCGAAAGAATGAATCGTGCTTAACACGCACGTGTATTGAGTATCGCACGCGGACCATCGGGCATAGCGGCAATCGATAAGGCTGCACTGACAACGCCGGGTGCACTATTTTCATAGTTAGGTGTGTAGTCCTTCGGTTTCTTGGGGACACCAGCTTCCTAGCTTCACGGACGGCCACCGTTCCACTCTCTAATGTTCTGTCGTCGAGAGTGACGAAACGTTTCCTTCCAAGGCCATACGATCAACACTAATCGAAGACAGAACTACTGCCACCTATGAGCGTTCATTGCAGTCTAGATTCTCCGCGCAGCCATCCTAGATCCGCGGGCCTCTGTGCGCCATTTTGGAGGCTGCGTGTTTACAAATTGCCAAGGATAGTAAGTGATTATAGCAAAATGAGCGTCGCAAAATGGCGGCGCTTACGGTGGACCATACCCCCAATGCACGCCCCTATGAGCAGCCTGTTCTCTAGTGTCAGTATACATTAACTCTGCAGTATGAAATCACATTGTGTGCATGCCATCGGTTTATTCTGTCAAGACGTGTTGCGGCAACACTTGCAACTGCAGTCTGATGCGAAGTGCTAGCTCTTGCGTACGCATTATTCGAAAGTGGATCTCAAGTTGTCGTTGTAACTCAATTTTATTGCACAGTTTGTGAAGCAAGGAAAGCTAAATGAATGCATGCGTGTCATAGGAACAGTTACGTTTTTTATTGGCGTTACTGCAAACAAGAATGCCTTGCATACAAAAATAGCGACAAGAGCTCATTTTCTTATCTTGCTTTCAAAAAAAAAAGACGAAGAAGAAAGAATAAGCAAGACGTGACGTATAAACCTTTGGTACGAGGGCTAAGATGCAGGTGGATTTGTGTGGCTGACGCATGATTTACAAGGGAGGATATGTTTCTTCACAAAAAGATACCACTCCATCACACTGAATGAGTGACATTTCGTGCTCCATGACTGAATGAAAGAATATTCCGTGCCGAAGGGATAGCAACTCGGTGTTTATTGCCGTGAACATCGAACGAGGAAACAGGCGGGGTTGGCGCATTCTGCTTCTTGTGACCTGCGAAAACTTATGCACGCCATGTGTCATGATAGGTTCCAGAGGGATGTATTTAAGCTGGGAACGCGGGCGTTCCCATCGAAGCGACGAGGCTGTTTGTGCGTTCCAGAGGACAATTTATACAGACAGAAGAAGACGCGCACTGCATACACATACACATACACTTCGGAGAGTGGATAAACGAAAACAAGAGGAAACAAAACTTAGCGTTCCTAATAAGGGGAGAAGAGTCTCAGCCGGCACAGGCTCACCGGCTGGCGGGACGGGCTACAGGGAGGAGCCGGAGTACCGCTGCCTGCAGAAGACTGAGGTGCCGGAGACCGACATGCAGGAGACCGATGTGTAGGAGGGCGACGAGGCTAGCGAACGATGGCTCCAGGAGTGCTGCAGCCACTGCAGCCCTGGAGCAAGAGAGGTGACAGGGAGGACGCACGGGCGGCCACGTGAAGCCCGAAGCTCCAACTCGTGGACCGCTGGTTGACTCTCGACAGTCGGGCCCGGGCACCCGACTCTGCCGAACGCTGCAGTCCGTCTGTGTGTGTCCTCTCCTCTTCCAGCGCAACGCTCTTCCGCTCGCGTAACCTTGCGCGTGCTGTAGCCTCGTGGTCGTCGTCATCGGCGTCCTTGCCTGATCCTCTATGGCACCAAGCACGGGCCCATACTTTTGCGCGCACATGACATAGGCCCTTCTTCAAGACTTTTGTTCACATAAACAAAAGGCCAAATATGCGCGCTCTATCCAATCACAGACAATATATTGGGCAAGTGAGAATTATTTTTCTAACACTTCCATTGACCTATTCTACGTGCAGTTCATGCATTCAGATACAAAAGCTGCACTTCTTACACTGCCCTTATACAATGTATACAGCTGGATCACTACCCCTACCTGGCTACCCACAAAATCTCTGCATGAGCGTCTCTGAATGCACTAGCTTAGATGGCAACCATGTTTCGAAATGAGAATTTTGTAAAGCGAACTAACTCCACTCATCCCACTTTCGAGGTTAGTGCAACGCATGTCCCGCGGAAGAAGCTCAACCGTTGCATATAGCGTAGGGTCAAAAAATTATTACGATTTTGCATCAAAACTGTCCCTATGCAAATGTCCGAGCCAAGAAGCATTGTATAAACGCTTTCGTACTTTGTGATACTTCTTGGTATTTTGCTCGTGCAGCGGTGTTTATGGGGCCTCGAGTCTGTAGTCCCCTCGAGTGTGCCCATCCTATTATGTTTCATTCTTCCTGGTGGGTCATATACGCGGCAACGCATTGTCTACATACGTCGGAGTATAGTCGCCGTGGTAATCGGCCCGTCCCAGGGATGACCTTGTCATCTTTGTCTCCGCATCCGTGAGCAAACCGATTTTGTGGGATATTGCTGTCCGCACAAGTGGAAGACGTCCCTCGCTGACACGGTGGTTCAGGGAAACCGCACTGCGCCTTTTGAAGTCGCGTTTCCCCGTCTGTAGGGTAAAGCACGCCGGGCTCACTGCATGAATCTACGCTTTGCCGCCGAACCGGTGAGAGGGTCTTGGTCAGTTCCCCTTCTCGGACTTTCGCTGATTCGAGGTTGATGCAGGCCGTTGCGTGTTCGTAGGCTCCATCTTCCACAGCAAGGTATGCACTTGTCTCGTCAAGATTTTTGTCCGAGGGGATTTTGTAATGCCTCTTTAGCATCTTCCTACTGGACGATTCGACTTGGCTGACAACGTGCGGCACTACGCCCGGTTCACGCTTAATACCGGCGCCGGAAAGAGGCCCTGTCCGTTCAAGGCATGGCTTGCTTTGTGTGGTGGGTGAGGAGACGAGCGCCCTATCTTCCTCCTTAGAGTCCTGCTTCTTGGTCATTTTGCGGTAACATCTGCAGTTATACCTTTTAGAGAAAGGAGCTTTATTTTTCTTCATGCGGCCAGTCTCTTCGGGACGACTCTGCATGTCTTCTTGGATGATAGGCAGCTTCGCATGTGAAGCTGATGCAAGGAAGTCGCATTTCCTATCCACAGCTTCGGCGCCAACAGGCTCGTGCTCTGGTGGTCCTCCCTTTACTATATTTGTCGAATGTTGTTTTGTGCCGTGCCTCCATTTCGTGTCGGGGTCATGTGCATCTCGGGCGCCCGGAATATTCCCAACAATTACCTCATACATGGGCTGATCCATGCACCTAACCAACAGCTTTCCCGTATAATACGGCGATGACAGGTAAATCCATGCTTCTGGGAGGTCGAGCGATGTTCCGTCCGCCAAAATAACTCGACCCGTCTTTCCTGTGAGCGCTCTGTCCGGTACTAAACTTCGCTTAACAACAGCTGTGTTGCTGCCTGTGTCACGCAGAACCGTCACCTTTCGTCCGGAGATGTAGCCTTCCGAGGTCGGCATCGCATTCTTACATAACACTCCAAGGTGTCTACGCTTTCCGTCGTTTTCGAGGGCTCCAAGAAGGAGCGACCCTTTAGCATTTGCTGAAGCCTCAGGTATGGCTTGCTCCTGCGTGATGCAGTCTTTTAGATTTCGCGTGTCGCCCGAATCGTCAGATAACATGCATGCCGTTTGGTCCCTGGGCTCATTTCTTTTACAGTCAGCGGCAATATGTCCCGTTTTCTGGCACACGTGGCAAAATGGTGCTCTGCTTTTCGCGCGACACATCGACGCATCATGTCCAACCCGGTCACAGAGAAAACATCTTGTTGGTGGCCGTTTCGACTGATCCTTGCCTTGTTTACTCCCGTCATGGGTAATCGGGTAACAGGGCGCCTCCCGGAACTGCCCAAATTGCGTTGTCGCTGAGCTTCCATAAAGTGGTCGCATGCTTCCGACATCGCTGCGAGCGTTTTGCAATTCCTTTCTTTGATGAATGTCGCCAGTTTGACGTGACAGCTCTGCAGGAACTGCTCGGCTACTAGGAGCTCCCTTATCCCATCAAATGTTTTATCGATGCCTGACATCTCAATCCATCGATCAAAATAGCCCTGAAGACGGACGGCAAATTGGCTAGCCGTTTCAAGGTTCTCCGGCCTACTTGTCCTAAACTTGTCTTGGTAACCTTCGGCAGTAAACCGAAATCGTTGGAGTAAAGCTTTCTTCGCCTTGTCATAGTCCAACGAATCCGTAGGTGAGAGGCGGCCGAACACTTTGAGAGCCTCGCCTACCAGAAGCATGCTCACCGCCGTGGCCCACTTATCCCTAGGCCAGTCCTGCCCCGTAGCAACCACCTCGAAACGCCTGAAGTAAGCATCTAGAACATCTCGCTTTTCGTCAAATACAGGCATGAAATTTCGGGGGCATATTTGCAGACGTACAGGACGATCGGAGGCAACGGCTAGCTCTGTGCGTCTGCCCACTTGATGATGATGATTGATTGTGCTTCGGTTAGGAAAGGACGCTAATTTCTGCAGCCCATGTAGGGAGCACGGCTAAGCGTCCGTGGGGGTGGGGCAAAGGGAGTGAAAGAGAGAGAGAGGAAGTCCGTAGTGGAGGGCTCCGGAAATTTAGACCACCTGGAGTTCTTTAATGTGCACTGACAACGCACAGTACACGGGCCTCTGGCATTTTCGCCTCCATCGAAAATGCGACCGCCGAGGCCGGGATCTGCTTCTAGTACACGTAGGCGAAGTAGTAGGTCCCTCTCTTCTAGTTCTGCTTGCTCGCGCTTGGCTTCACGTTCGGCGGCACGCGCTTCCCTCGCACGCGCTCGCTCTTCGTCTAACCATTGTCGAAGCGCGTCTCCCGTTAGCCCTAACCTCTCGCTTGCGCCTATCAGCTCTCTTAGGTCCATTCTTCTTCTTCTTCAAAAAGGAAAAGAGAAAACAGAAAAGGAACGCTACAACCAGCCTCGTCCTGTCGCGGACGCCATTGTCATGATAGGTTCCAGAGGGATGTATTTAAGCTGGGAACGCGGGCGTTCCCATCGAAGCGATGAGGCTGTTTGTGCGTTCCAGAGGACAATTTATACAGACAGAAGAAGACGCGCACTGCATACACACACACACATACACTTCGGAGAGTGGTAAACGAAAACAAGAGGAAATAAAACTTAGCGTCCCTAACAAGAGGAGTCTCAGCCGGCACAGGCTCGCCGGCTGGTGGGACGGGCTACAGGGAGGAGCCGGAGTACCGCTGCCTGCAGAAGACCGAGGTGCCGGAAACCGACGTGCAGGAGACCGACGTGTAGGAGGGCGACGAGGCTAGCGTACGATGGCTCCAGGAGTGCTGCAGCCACTGCAGCCCTGGAGCAAGAGAGGTGACAGGGAGGACGCACGGGCGGCCACGTGAAGCCCGAAGCTCCAACTCGTGGACCGCTGGTTGACTCTCGACAGTCGGGCCCGGGCACCCGACTCTGCCGAACGCTGCAGTCCGTCTGTGTGTGTCCTCTGCTCTTTCAGCGCAACGCTCTTCCGCTCGCGCAACCTTGCGCGTGCTGTAGCCTCGTGGTCGTCGTCATGGGCGTCCTTGCCAGCTCCTCTATGGCACCAAGCACGGGCCCATACTTTTGCGCGCACATGACACCATGCCATCTCAAGGGCTGAAAGGCACGTGCCCGTTTGAAAAAAAAGAGCGGAAGAATAAGAAGAAAAGAGGGGGGAGAGCAGGCAAAGAACAGTGTAATATCGGCTGCCACCCAAAATACGCGGGTTCGATCCCGGCCGCGGCGGTCGCATTTTCGATGGAGGCGAAAATGCCAGAGGCCCGTGTACTGTGCGATGTCAGTGCACGTTAAAGAACCCCAGGTGGTCTAAATTTCCGGAGCCCTCCACTACGGCCCTTCTCTCCTCTTTATCTCTTTCACTCCCTTTCCCCCTCCCCCACGGACGCTTAGCCGTGCTCCCTACATGGGCTGCAGAAATTAGCGTCCTTTCCGAACCGAACCCAATCATCATCATCAGTATGCGTTCCTTAGCGAAGTTGTTTCCTCACGGTCTTTTTTTAAAGGATCCGCAACGTCATATTTGCGGTTTCTATAATAATTGCTTTTTATTTTTCATAACACTTTGGATAGACTATCCTGCAGCCTTTTATCCGTTAAAGCTTTCGCCACTGCCGACTGCTTTTATTCTCGTGACTAATAATGATGTTCATAAGAAGGCGATCGGTCCCCCACGAGTGCCGAATGTCAGCCTCACCAATTTTCGTCGCGTATAAGATCGGCATGCCGATCGTTTTGACAGCCGGGACGCGAAGTACGACAATCCGTTTGCGTAAAACACTTTGACGCACGACCTTGCCGATACATCAGTCAGTTTATGAGTGATAGCCGATTCTGATTGTCGTGTGTGCACGAAGGCCTTCGCAGGCGCTAAAGGAGAACTCCGACGGTTTTTTGACCATGTTCTGATATCAACTGATTGATTTGTGGGGTTTAACGTCCCAAAACCAGCTCTGATTATGAGAGACGCCGTAGTGGAGGTCTCCGGAAATTTCGACCACCTGGGGTTCATTAACGTGCACTGACATCGCACAGCGCACGGGCCTCAACATTTCGCCTCCATCGAAATGCAACGGCGCGGCTGGGATTGTTCTGATATCAACATTTTCTAATGGCACGTTGGTTCAATTCGCTCAGAAACTCACCAATACGCTTAAATAACGAACTGAAGGTCGTGTTCGAACCGAAACCGAAAAGGGTAGATGTTTCGGGCAGCATATGCGATGACATCACAACATCCCCGCGATCAGAAATATGGAGCTGGTGCCAGCAAAATGCCGGTGACGAGGTCATGCGACGTTGTATTGAATTATGCCAACTTTTCGGAACATTACAGCAGCAATTTGAGCGCTGAAGTATCGCCCTTTTGCTTTGGAAGGGCCGCTGGCTCGGGTAGGCAAAGTTGAAGGCGATGACGTCGAAAACACAGGGTGGCCCACGTGGAAATCTACATAAAAATTTTTAAAATTTGTTTATCGGAAAACTAAATGACTTACAACCGCCTGCTTTGGCATGTACTGCAATACCAAGGAGAATATGTACTGAAAATTTCATTGAAATCAGTGGAGACTGAAGAATTGCCGGAGTTGCTCTTTAGGCACAGGCCTGACCAAACATAAAAAAACCTTAACAATTGACAAATCTCAAGCTAGACTGCTTTAAACACGAGGGCACGAATCACCTGAAATGGTTGCCAATATCATGCGGCGACATTTTTTTGCGCTTTATACTGTGCTGCATGGCACTGCCTGCAGAAGCGGTGTGACGGTGATAGTGAAATGATGTGCAAGTCTTTTGATTGCAGCACAGCTCTTGGTAATGCCGAAAAAAGCGGACGCATTAAATGACAACACCAACGAATTGAAGCATACAACGATTTTTGCGATTGTAGGTGTGCCCTGGACTATACATTCTCGCAATTCTTACACTAAGGATACTGTGGTAGCGCGCCTCGTTGTGCAGAGAAGGGAGTAATCAAACAGTGCATCTGCAGAGGGATGCATGCAGCGTTACTGGACGCGTACATGTAGACCAACGTAACAAAAAATAGTTCCCCCCGCATCTTCCCACGGGGGGAACTCGAGTAAATGCGTCGCAGAGTGGCGGGGGTATCGCGTGAATGTTGCGTAATTGGGTATGGTTTGGGAATGCTTAATTGTTATTTCGTCTTTATTATTCTTATTTATTGAATGGAGAAGCGAAGGCAAGGAGTGTAAAGTTAAAGTGGGTCTTTACTGCTTGGTGCCGTCGTTGTATTGGACGGAGAGGATGACTGCTTTGTGGTCGCTAAAGTGCACTGTCAAGGGGTCTTTGAGGAGCGGTCGTGCGATTGCGTAACTGGTGAAGACGAGGTCGATGCAACTGCCGTGGATGGTGGTGGGCTGGTTGCCGTTGTACATCGCATCTACTCGAGTCAAGCAAAGCGTCAAGTCAAGCGAAAGCCAAGTAAAGACGCCCTTGACTGAATTCCGAACGCGCGCTCCGCCGCTTATATACACACCGCCCGCGTTCGAGGGAGACGAGTACGGGGGAGAGGTCCGCAAAGACGCCCTTGACTGAATTCCGAACGCGCGCTCCGCCGCTTATATACACACCACCCGCGTTCGAGGGAGAGGAGTACGGGGGAAAGGTCCGCACCCCCACTGCGCATGCTTGGCTTGCTGAACGCCCGGTGGGCCGGCACGAGACGAGCCGAGCATGCGCAGTGGGGGTGTGGACGGCGCCGCCGACGCCGAAGCGCGACATCATGCGACTAAGAAATGCTCCGCATTTAAAATTCACAGCATATCCACGGAGTGAATGATGATGAGTGGGCGAAGCTCCGGAGGTTCATCGTAGATCGTGCCGAGTTCCGGATTAATTTAGTTAACGCGCACGCTACGAATCCTTATGGTTCAACTAAGCACAAGTGAAATCTCCCACCGGCACTTCATTGCAAGTCAAGATCCAATGCCTATATATATGTATATATATGGGTGGCCGGTGAACGGTTTTCCAGCGCGAGCAGTCGGTATTTTTCAATCAGGAAACTCGCTAGAAGACGCTGCCTGCGTCAAGCTTGTCTCTCGCGGGTGAGGGCGCGTTCTCCTTCTTTGCGAGCTGGTAGCGCGTGCATCGAAGTAGCAGCGCGTTCCTAGTAGCGCGCTCCGAGTAGCGCGTTCCTAGTAGCGCGCTCCTAGTAGCGCGTTCCTAGTAGGTAACGCGCTACAACGGACGGACAGACGGAAACCTTAAGGAGCTTCGCCCCCCAAAAATTACGCCATCTCCTACTAAAGGGGACCATAAGGCGATGAGAAGCAGCACGGGAGTGCACACCGCGTTTGCAATGGTTTGACTAGGTGTCTACGTTAACAACAACATAAGAACATAAACACAACACAGACGATAACACTAAATACGCGACATTAACGGAAATGTATCATCGTTCCTGGTAGCACATAAAAGTGAAAAAATTCCGCTGATCCCCTGTGTTGTGGGAATCGGTGTCGTGGGAATCAGTGATCAAGGAAATTGCCTATGACGAATCGTGCGGCATTCAGCAAAGTGTAGCAGATTGCATGAATGTCGGTGCAAAGTGCATGAGTAGATTGATGCTCAAATTGAGCTAACCAGGAACGCCGAAAGCACCGTGGTGTCTGAATGGTAGATCACGGTACAACGTAACGTCGCACTTGCATTAGTGAACAGACGCTTGCTTTGCCGAAAAGTAATACACGCTGCGGTGTGCTCATGTGCGTAGCTTAAGCACCGTATGTTGAACATTCCTACGGGATTGAGCAAAGCTGGACAAAATATGCCACTTTATACTGGGGCATATGCATTTTTATTACATGGATATGAGATCAGCTAACACAATTAATGTATAGTCTGTTTCAGAAGTTCCGTGCCGCGCTGTGGAAGCTACAGCCCTTTTCGGCCAATCCGGAGGGCGAACACATATTGAGCGTCTTCTTCCACGGCTCTGCCAATGGGGGGCGCTGCAGTGGCAGCTGGAGCCCTGGAAGGAGGAAGGTGAAGCGGGGTGTGCGTGTCCGAACAATGGCATATCGTCTCGCTTCGCAAGAATTCTGCGCTCGATGGCCTGGTAGCCTTGGCTCTGCTGCATGAAGCTCCTGAAACAGACTATAGAAGCGCATTTGGCGTAACCAAATACCATCGACACAAGTGCTAATGAAAGAGGTCTATTTCGTCTAAGTACCGTGTGGGAAAAGCCGCAGCAGTGTTGTGGTGGCGCGCCTGCTTGGCACCTCGGGTTCACGGGTTCAGTTCCTACCTCGTACTGCTTGGCACGTTGCTTTCTCTTACAGCGCATTCGTCTATACCTGTGTGTTAGTTATGTTTACATTTCAGCTGCAAGTTACGACAAGCGGCATGCCGTTTTTGTTTTTATGTGTGTTCTGATGAAATGTCACGTGTCCATTTAAGCTGGTCCTTGATTGACATAGACAAACACCTGTGGAGCACACGCGCATGCCACAGGCCGATTAATGCGGGTATGAGCAAAACGCGATTGTAATATCGTTAATCGTGACATAAACGACAAGTGTATAATGTTAGTGGTGTAAAGATCCACCATTCTTGTACGTCATACGTTTATACCCTAGAAATATAAGGTATTTATCCAGGTAATCAATAACAGAATTCGTGCGACATCAGATTTGAGTCAACCTAAAGAACAAGAAGGGTTTCGTAGAGGCTGTTCAACAGTATATATAGACCATATTCACACTATCAACTAGCCTGTGATAGAGAAATGCGCGGAGTATAACAAACCCCTCTATGTGGCCTTCATAGGTTGCGAGAAAGCATTTCACTCCGTCAATACCTCAGCAGTCAAGCAGACATTGCGGAATCAGGGCACAGCCGAGCACTACATAAGACTACTGGAAGTAGTCTACAACGGCTCCATAGCCACCATAGCCCTCCATAAGGACAGCAGCAAAATACCTATAAGGAAGGGTGTAAGACAAGGGACGCAACCTCTCCGATATTATTCACAGTATGTTTACAAGAGGTATATTTAGAACATTGGATTGGGACCAGGTAGGTGTAACGTGGCTGAAGCAGAAATAAAACGAGCCCGGCCCATCTCCGTCGCACGGAGGGAGAATGCGACAACATCATCCCGATATCACACCTGCCGTCGATGCGGACAGGAAACACCCCGCCCGTCTTTAGCGAACATTGAAAGACGAGAGGGGGATGATTGTGGTTCGGTTAGGAAAGGACGCTAATTTCTGCAGCCCACGTAGGGAGCACGGCTAAGCGTCCGTAGGGGTAGGGGAAAGGGAGTGAAAGAGATAGAGAGGAGAGAAAGGCCGTAGTGGAGGGCTCCGCAAATTTAGACCACCTGGGGTTCTTTAACGTGCACTAACAACGCACAGTACACGGGCCTCTTGTTCCTCGAGTAGCAACTGCCGACCTCGGGCGGTCACCATCGCTGGCGCGCGCGCAATCTCGGCAGCCAAAAGTGGGCGACGTTTTATGAGCTCGCGCACGGGCATTGCAAACGCACGTTCGCTTTAGTCGATAAGGTGCTCGCTAATACTAATTGGAATTCGCTAATTAAAATGGCGCTGACTACAATGCGGGTTTAGTTTAACAGATATGTGTGATGCAGGGTTATCTAAGAGCCGATGTCAACCGCACAACTGTTCTATGAATACACATTTTGTAATTGCGCTGAAAAGGAACTTCCCACCAGCACTACATGACAGGTCACTATGTCTCGCTATATATATATATATATATATATATATTTATATATATATATATATATCCAATCGTCGGTGTACGATTGTGTGAGGTGAGCGGTCTATGTGGTGCATTACTTTGACGTGCTTGTGTATAAGTTTGCGTGTCTACGTATGCGATACTTCTTTGAGTTCATGCCTGTCTGTATATGAGATATTAAATGCTGATAAAGTCTATGTGTGACAATAAAAGCTGGTAAATCGAGTGAAAGTGTGACCGCAATCGGCAGACTCCATCTTTATTTTTTCCATTTGGTCGGAACTGGTTCAACAGTTAGTCGGCCTGGAATGTTCCACCGAGGGCAACTTTTAAACGATCGAGTGGGAAATGCAGGGGACTAAAGATTTGAACTGTTCCTGTTAGTCTCGCACTTATTCCAAAATTGGTTCAAAATCTGTGGCAGCCCACTTACTCCCCGAAAGGACGAACAGCATGCCCCCTTTTCGTCCATTTTAGTTTAGAGTGTATGACGTGAGCAGGAACTTCATTTGGTTGAATGAACTCTTGCAATCATCTGTCAGGTCAAAACTAGCACGTTGACAGAGAAGCCAGGAAAAAGGCAACACCGGCAAATCCCGCAATAAATCGGCGGAAATATGAGCATAGGCACAAGAAGTTACGAGGCTTCTTCGTGGAGAGGGGCACCTGCAACATTTCCAAGGCATATGACTACCATTTTACGTGGCCTAAGATGGAAAGTCTGTATATGTTACCTAGATGACATAGTGATATTCGGACGCACATTTATTAAACATAACCAACTAGTGGACACTGTCCTGGAATATATTCGAAATGCTGGCCTGATTCTTAGCGCGAACAAGTGTCACTTTGGCGAGGATAAAAACTGGTATTTGGCTACCTCTCAACAAAGGTGGTATCAGGCCCGACCCAAACAAGACATCGGCCGTTAAAGCCTTCAAGCCACGTGGCTTGAAGGCTTTAACGGCCGATGTCTTCAAACTATTGTCCACAAAGTACGGCTGCGAAGCAGCAGTACTTTGTGGACAATAGTTTGTAGTATGGTTACTCTGCCACGTTACATTTCCTTATGACTGAACAGCTCTTCAAAAATGATTTCGCGTATTGTCGTGGACAGGTCAGCAGTTGGCGACGCGTCTATGCTGGCTACCGTGGTGACATTCGCCAAACGGCGAAACTTTGGCGTTATTCTGCACGGTTTTAATGCTGTAAATGTGCAGCAGTGCCGCATCACATCAGACACACAACCCAAGTCCTCGCGACTGATTAAGAAGTTATATCCATCTTCGGCGATGTTCTTGTCTTCTTCGGACACGCCGGCATTTCCTTGTCTGCGCAGCTTCAGAATTTCCTCTGTATGTGTTGTACATGTTTCACTGGGTAGCTGTTCCCTTTCAGCAAGAGTTTGTCCAGCGCGTTTCTTTTTCGCAGCTCAGTAACTAGAACAATGTTTAATCTCCTCGATGAAGCACTCCCTGGTCGTCAATGTTCCTTCATGGTTCTCATATCACATGAGGGCGATATCGATTAGGTAGAAAACAAGGTTCGACAGCCGCGATGTGGCATTCCATCTGTTGTATTGGCTTACTCGCTTGTAGTGGTTCAGCCATTTTCGGACATCTTCATTTCGTTTCACGGCGATGATGCGAGGATTCTTGTAAGGCTTCCAGACAGTGCTAGGCGTGGTTTACTGGTAGCTGTTCTACGAGTGTGTTAGTCATCGGACGTGGCAAGTGGGGGCGGAGGCAAGCCGGCGAGGCGAGGATTTCGGCGAAGTCCAAGCGGTATTGCTTCCGCTACTGGTCTGTGTACCCAGCACCTCCACCACTCTGTTGATTGATTGATTGATTTGTGGGGTTTAACGTCGCAAAACCAGGTCTGATTATGAGAGACGCCGAAGTGGAGGTCTCCGGAAATTTCGACCACCTGGGGTTCTTCGACGTAAGCTGAAATCGCACAGCACACGGGCCTCAACATTCCAACTCTATCGAAATGCAGCCGCCGTGGCTGGGATTCGATCCCGCCACCTTCTGATCTGCAGCCGAGTGCCATCACCACTGGACCACCGGGGCGGGGCACCACTCTGTTGCACCCACAGTAGTGCTTTGTGGTTTATTTACAAAGTGCCTAGGTCAGGCAAAGTTCACAAGGAACAAAGCTGCTGGGGCGTTGTATTCTTCCACCGTCAGCTCTTTTCCTTCATCCCGTGGCATAAAAGACTTAACACAGGTTCGGGCGAATACGAACATTTTAGTGTATACGTTGAGGTTGCGGTAAAACTTGCTCCATCGCTCCAAGGCTGAGTAAATTGTAAGTACTTAGCTAGTTATGCACTAGGTGACCAATCATAACTTTTACTACTAATTATGTGCAGTTACTCTCACACAATTGCGTTGTATCATTATGTAACAGAAAGGTCATATTACACTTGCTCACTTCATTATGTTCGTATTTTGCAGATTAATAAACATGTGTTGTATACTAACTTAGTTTTACAGGTATTTGTACTTCTTACACGCATTTGTACTGCATATTTTCCTCAACAAGTCACTGTATCTTATCATTGCATCTGTTTGTACCCCCTACCTTGCTCTTCGGCGCCCTCATGTATGTTAGTACTTGCCTCACTTAATTACCTTCTATTGATTGAGAAATCAATGTCGAGATTATTTAATTTGCTATTGCAAAATTACTAGTTCTTTAACACGGAAGTGTTTTATGCCGGGGTCCACCACGGCTTTATACGTCGCTACCTTAACGGATATGATGCAGTGAAATTTACATAAACAATGACAAAGAAAGAACAGTCAGAAGAGCTTTTACTAACGGGGTCGGCATCGAACCCACGATCACTCGAGCCGCGACGGAAGGTGCCTGCTGCGCTACCGACTGAACTATCCTTGGCCATGTTCCAACCAGCACGAACGTGCCTGACAACCCTTCATTTAAACTTTCTCCATCTCTTTCCTTCTCGTTGTGTTCTCCGTTGGCTGGGGTTGTGCCGCCACCTTGAATCGGTACACCGAAATATCGTCATAGCACCAAAAAGCACTTATAGTTCCGCCTAGGTAGGGTAGTGTAAGCGCTCTTGCTGAGGCTACCTTACCCCGAAAGCACAGCTCGGTGCAGTTTAGTCATTTCACTTTCGTGTTATAGCGATTCCTATAAGAGGGTGATCAGCCATTTTTTTCCGTTTCTTATTGTGCTAGGATTTCCTGTGTATTTTAAATGCGAAGCATTTCTTATTGAATTTCGGCGACTCTGAGCGTATCTATCTATCTATCTATCTATCTATCTATCTATCTATCTATCTATCTATCTATCTATCTATCTATCTATCTATCTATCTATCTATCTATCTATCTATCTATCTATCTATCTAGCCGCCTACGATTTTGTGCTCTCCTGGCTGTTTCGTTAATGAGATGTATACTAAAATAGGTATGCCACAAGACGACTGCATGACGAACATAAATGACAGGTCATAACATGAAAATCATGACATGCATATCATGAGCGGCGTGATTTGCATTCCACGGCCTTGGTGCTCTCCTGGCCGTTTCGTTCGTGGGATGTATACGAAAATTGGAATACCACAACATGACTGCCTGACGAACAAAAATGTCAGGTCATAACATGAAAATCATGACATGCATGTCATGAGCGGCATGATTTACGTGCCACGGTCTTGGTGCATCCTGGCCGTTTCCTTAATAGGATGCATACAAAAATTGGTATTCCACAACATGACCGCATGACGAACATAAATGACAGCTCATAACATGAAAACCGTGGTATGCATGTCATGAGCGGTATAATTTAGATACCACGGTCTTGGTGATCTCCTGGCCATTTCGTTAATGGGGTGCATACAAAATTGCTATGCCACAACATGACTGCATGACGAACATAAATGACAGGTCATAACATGAAAATGATGAGCGGCATGATTTACATGCCACGGCCTTGGTGCTCTCCTGGCCGTTTCGTTAATGGGATGTGTACGAAAACTGGTATGTCGCAACCTGTCTGCATGACGATCATAAATGACAGGTCATAATATGAAAATTGTGATATGCATGTCGTGAGCGGCATGATTTACATGCCACGGTTTTGGTGCTCTTGCGGTCGTTTTGTTAACTTGATATATACCAAAATTGGTACGGCGAGACAGCAATGTCTGACGACCATGAGTGACACGTTCTACGAACATGAAAATTGTGACATGCATGTCACGAGCGGCATGATTTACGTGCCACGGTATTGGAGCTCTTGCGGTCGTTTCGTTAACTTCATATGTACCAAAATCGGTATAGCGAGATAACAATGCAGGTGCATTTTACGTTACTGATACGTGCTTCGCATTTCCTTGATTAAAACTGCACGTGGGATCTGCCATTTCTTTTCGGACCTTCAACTAGTATTTGGCTGCAGGTCTGACGAGTGTTTGTAATCCGTGTAGATTTATTATCAAATAAACAATTTTGAATTTGAATTTCAATTTGAAGTTCTGCAACACATACTACATGATTGGCATTTGGTTTGCGTACATGTTTTACAAACCCCAATATCGTTCCAAAGAATAAAGATATTGCATTCTCAAAGGGACCCTGAAACGGTTTTGACGATTTTGTACAAACATGGTGATCCGGTAGAGCGAGTCATTAGGATCATTAGAGGACAGATTTCAGCGCTCTGCGTAAAGTGTGAAATTTACAATAATGTTTTTGAACACGCGCATCGCAAAAGATCGCAGCGGCTCACCGAAATGCGTTTTCAAACGCCCCCGCCTATCGAACGATGGATGGGAGGCCGTTGATTGGCCCCCTAACAAGTGACGTGCACGTAATTTTCCCAACCTAACTGCGAACAACATGCTCCTACAACGTGCTCCTTCGTTTCAGCCAGCGGTATCGTCGCGGCATCTGGCGGCGTGCACACTAGTCGCCGGCGCTCTATTACAGAGGCTAGCACTGCCGAGGCCGGCGACCTCAGTAAAGATATCGGGGCGCTATGTCGCTGCGGAGGGCTCCGCAGGGCGGCTGACGCGGGAGGCACAGTCGTCGCTAGCGCGCACTCCGCAGCTGTTCGAGTTGAGGAGGAACAGCAGTGGAAGGAGGAAGGCGACAGAAATAAGCCTCAGCGCATGGTGCTTCGCTTTGTTTATGGTGTGAATGATTTCACAAATGTGTTGCCTAATGAGTGACGCAATGTCAAAAAAAAAAAAAAACGTTTCAGGGACCGTTTAACATCAAATGCTTTCCTGCGTGTTTTACTACAAGTTCAAAAATAAAGGACGTCAAACTACTGGCTCGTTCATTTTAGGTATCACGAGGCGTTATTCTTGTTACCATGTCTTTCTAGAGAACACCATTGTTAGGGAAATCATCATGAATCCAGATCTCACCTTCAGGTTGTATAATTCATAGTGTTCAGTGAATGAGAGGTTAACGCACTAGTATGTCTACAAAATTACCTTTTGACGCACCTACCGGATGACGAAAACATTCCAAGAAATTGTAGCGCACCATTGACCACTTCTAGAAGTTCACTGAATACATGTTTGCATTCGTAATGCGACCATTCAGGGACAGCTGAGTGAAAAAAATATATTCGCGTTGTGAGATCAAGAGCCTTCGAAAAACGAAAAACAAAACAAAAAATGGGCCCATTTCTGCTGGCTTCACTGACAATAGTACTCGTGATATGTAACATCATCTCCCCCACATGCAACCCCTCATGCTGTTCTCTCCCCTGTCACTACACCAATGATGGGTGGAATGGAGGTTTCGCTGAATTCATTTCAAATTTACCCCTTCCCTGCCTCTGCGCATTACGTAGCGTCCTATTACTGTTGGCTTAACGCGTTGCGTGTCTTCGACACCACTTCTAACGTGTTGATTTTTCATTTAATAACGTGGAAACCAGACCAAGTGTATTTTTAACTAAAGGGGTACTGAACAAAAATTTTATCACCCACATACCTAGCCCAAATGAAAAATTGGACACTGAAACAGGCTGACACGACATTGTTTCCTGGCTGAAACCTCCGGAAAAAACGGAACTTAATACGTTTTCGGAAAGTGCCGGATCTTGCGAGTGCTCGGTGAAGTAGAGGAAGTGCGTTTCCGTGACGTTACGTGTACTCGATGCTGGCGTTCCTCTGAGTTGTGGAACGCAGCCAACCTCCTCTCTCCAGACCTGTCGCCCCTTTCTATCCGCATCAACGCCCTTGCCACTGCATGCTCCTGAAATGCTCGACCTTTTTCTTCGTCTCTCTTCTGCGGCTTCCTTTTCTCCTTCCCCAGCTCGCCACCGCTCCTTGTTTTCTTGAGCGGTGCCGCAGCGGTGGCAAGTTGGAGCAGGACCCTTCGATGCTGGTTTGAAAGCCGAATGCCGACAGGAACCCACCCGTGTTTACAAATGGGGAGAAAGGTACGCTGTCCAGGCGCTCCTTGAAAGTGTTGACGGTAACGATGTCTTAGGCGAGGGCAACCCCACCGCAAAACACGCAGGAAGGATACCACAAATGGAACAGAAGAAAGGAACTTGTGATATGAGCAGCTGCCGAAAGCACGCATACGCGCGCACACACACACAAACGCAGATAAAACGAAACTCAGCAGATTTCAACAGCAGACATGGCCTTGTGCTAATGTGTCCGCTTCACCCGCGAGAGGTCGGGGGTTCGACTACCACTGCAACCGGTCAGCCACCGGCTAAATGGGCACAGGCGTTGCCCCGGCTTGGCACTTGGCTCTCATTTGCGGTGAAAACGCTTGGGAAAGGAGCCTGAGCTGTGAAAGCACGTCGAAAGACTCGTGAGCGCAATGTCACGTACAGTACAATACAGCAGATACCAAGTGCTGTGGGAATCAAGGAAATGCGAAGCACCCATAAGGAGCGCAAAATGGATCTGCACTGTTATCTCGCTATACCGATTTTGGTACATATGAAGTTTTCGATAAGGTTGCAAGAGCACCAAGACTGTGGACTGTAAACCATGCCGCTCATGACACGCATGTCTTAATTCTAACGTTATGACCTGTCATTTACGTTCGTCATGCAGTCGTGTCGTGCCATAGCAACCTTGGTATACATCCCTTTAACGAAAAGGCTAGGAGAACACCAAGACAGTGGCATGTAAATCATGTCGCTTATGAGGTGCACGTCATAATATTCATGTTCTTAGAACGTGTCACCTATGGTAGTCATGCAATTTTGCCTCGCCATACCAGTTTTGGTATATATCAAGTTAACGAAACGGCCGCCAAGAGCACCAAGACATTAGCACGTAAATCATGCCGCTCATTATATGCATGTCACGATTCTCAAGTTATGACCTGTCCTTTATGTTTCTCATGTAGACATCTTCGGGCATACCAATTTTAGCATGCATCCTATTAACGTAAAGGCCAGGAGAGCACAAGAACATGGCACGTAAACCACGCCGCTCATGACAACACGCATATCATGATTTTTTCTGTTATGACGTGTCACTTATGTTCTACATGCAGCCATGTTGGGCCATACCAATTTTCGTACACATCCCATTAACGAAACACCCAGGAGAGTAACAACACCGTGGCATGTAAATCATTCCACCCATGACAGGCCTTTCATGATTTTCATGTTACGACCTGTCATTTACGCTCGCCATGCAGACATGTTGTGGCATACCAGTTTTCGTATACATCACATTAAGGAAAGGGTCAGTAGAGTACCAAAGCCATGGCATGTAAATCATCCCGCTAATGACATCATGATATTCATGTTATGAGCTGTCATTTATGCTCGTCATGCTGCCATATTGTGTCATACCAATTCTAGCATGCATCCCATTAACGAAAAGGCCAGGATAGCATCACGACCATGGCACGTAATTCATGCCGCTCATAACATGCATGTCATAGTTTTCATGTTATCGCCTTTCATTTATGTTCGCTATTCAGTCAACTTGTGGCATATAAATTTTAACATGCATCCCATTATCGAAAAGGCGAGCAGAGCACCAAGAGCTTGGAACGTAAATCACGCCCCCATGACATGCATCTCATGATTTTAATGTTATGACGTATCACTTATGTTCGTAGTGCAGTCTTGTGCTCCACACCAATTTGCGTATGCATCCCACCAACATAACGGCCCTTGAGAGTACGAAGACCATGGCATATAAATCATGCCACCCATGACAGGCATATCACGATTTTCATGTTATGACCTGTCTCATGCAGTCGTGTTGTAGAATAACCAATATTGTACACATCCATTACGAAATGGCGAATAGAGCACCAAGGCCGTGGCATGTAAATCATGCTGCTCATGACATGCATCTCATGATTTTGTGTTATGACGTGTCATTCATGGTCCGCCATGCACTTATGTTTGTGCATACCAATTTTTCGTATACTCTCAGTAATGAAACGGCCAGGAGGAGCACCAGGACCGTGGCATGTAAATCATGAGATGCATATCATGATTTTTTATGTTATGACCTGTCATTTATGTTCGTCTGCAGTCATATTGTGCCATACCAATTTTAGCATACATCCTTTTAACGAAATGGGCAGGATCGTACCAAGACCGTGGCACGTAAATCAAGCCGGTCATATTGTGCATATCATGGTTTTAATGTGATCAGGGTCATTTATGTTCGCCATGCAATCATGTTGTATCATAAAAATTTTAGAATATATTCTATTAACAAAAAGGCCAGGAGAGCACCAAGAGGCACGTAAACCATGCCGCCTCCAAAGCATGCATGTCATGGTTTTCGTGTTATGAACTTGTATTTATGTTCATCATGCAGTCAGCTGTGGAATAACAATTTTTCGTATAAATCCCATTATCGAATGGGCCAGGGAGCACCACGACCGTGGCATGTAAATCATGCTGCTGATGACACGCATTTCATCATTTTTGTGTTATGACGTTGTCGCTCATGGTCGTCATGCAGTGATGTTATTGCCCTACCCAATTTTTCGTATGATCCCATTAACGAAACGGCCAGGAGAGCACCAAGGCAGTGGCATGTAAATAATGCGGCTGATTAAATGCATTTCATGATTTTTGTGTTACGACGTGTCATCCGTGGTCGTCATGCAGTAATGTTGTGCCATACCATTTTTCGTATGCATCCCATTAACGAAGCATATAAATCCCATTAACGTAAGCATATAAATCATGCTGCTCATGAATGTATGTCATGACTTTCATGTTATGACCTGTCATTTATGTTTCGTCATGCAGTATATTGTGCCCATACCAATTTTAGCATACATCCTTTTAACGAAAAGGGCAGGATAGTACCCAGACCGTGGCACGTCATTTATGTCCATCATACAGTCATGTTGTGGCCCACCAATTTGGTATACATCCCATAAGGGAACGCCCAGGAGAGCACCAAGACCATTACATTGCACTGATTCACAAGCTCAACTCCACGAGTAAAGACATACAACAACAAGTGCGGTCTCATGACAATTATGCGGCTAGGCGACTGATGAGCATGACAAGCGAAAATGCGCGATGACAATCGGGGCCACGTATCGCTTTCGCGTTGAACTCTTATGGCGACGTTTAAGGGTTTCAAAACTTTTTTGATCTCCCGGTTGAATCGGTTTTGGCCAGCCGGTTGAGTCAAGTGACAGACAGACAGGACAGACAGACAGACAGGACAGACAGACAGACAGACAGACAGACAAGCGGGCGGGCGGGCGGGCGGTCGGACGGACGAACCGCCGGTCTGCTTTTTGCGTTTAGGTTGTCCAAGGAGGACTATCGTATTTAAAAGCAAAAAACAAAGGTTGTTGATGTCTATATCGATGCAGCCCCGACGAATCAGATGTCTCGACTTAAAGCTGCTTACTCTCATACGGATCGTTGGTGCATTATATCCGGGGCGAGTCGCCTGCATTTTCAGTACGCTGCCTTTAATAAAGGATCAAGGCAGCGTACTAAAATTTCGGTCGTGCGGGTTCTCACTGTATGAACTTATTGACAGAGCGCAACGAGTGTGCGAGCAGCGATAGCCCGTCGCTAGCGCAGGACACGGTTTGTATGCGCTGCTAGAAAAGAAGAAAAGTAAACATAAAGGTTAAATTACGGAGCAAATTCCTTTCAAGAAGCTCTATCGCTTACACAGTACGACTCGGCCGGTAACTGTGCGTTAGTACCAGTCAACTTTTACATTCGAAGTCTGGGAAAGCATCCCTAATTCTTGCATCCACACTACTTTTTTGGGCGACGTGAGTTTACTTTCATGTGCACGTTTTCGTTGGAAAATTTTACTTGGTAGGTGGAAAGTCCGATAATGCCCGCATGGTTGGCGTTTTTGCTCATGCTAATTACTTGACCCCACGCGGGTTAAAGACAGGCGAGGCATAAGTTGGCGAAAGCGTAAGAAAATCCACCCTTATTAGCTGGGCTATTTTCGGTGACAGAAAAGTGGACGTGCGGTCTTCGGAACAATATGGTGAGAGTGGTTAAAGAGTCAAAAGAAGGAGGCACTTCGTCATGAAATTGTTTTACTCCAGACCAATGCTTTGGTTTTACGGAGAAACTCTACTTACGCATTTATATTGTGAATAATGCGTTAACACTTGGTTAAAAACTAAACCTGAAATGTACTCAATGTATTAAGGAAACTTAAATATGTCAGTGCATGAATGTGTGCATAAGTCACATATTCATATTTATCTATTCTCTTATTGTATTTACAAGTCGGAGAGACATTAGAGAAAGCAAGCCTAATTAAAAACACACACCTATCTTTAAAGTGTTGGCATCTCTCCTACTGGATACCGAGCAGGACGGTGTTTGTATTCGTCTGTCTCGGGTGTCTTGAATGATAGAGACATTGAAGGCGAAAGTATGGCAAGACTTGAAATTATCACCGCAATTATGTTATCAACGCAGATCTAGCCATATGGGAATATGCACATAAGCTATATAAACGAAAAAGAAAAGTATTCCTGTACCTTCAGTGTACCGTGTAAGATGCAACAACATATGAATATAAATTTTCCTGTAATTGTATCATCACATTTAGAATGGCTCGTGATAGGTAAGAACCTGGGAAACACTTCTGATATGAAGGATGCCACATAGGGCGTATGCAGTATGGTTGTACGTAGACTATATCAGGTTAATCTTTGATGCAAATGGAATTATTGTCGTCAACCCCGCTGCCACTGTTGCGTGAGCACGGGAGCACTTTGATGAACAACCTAGCTCCGAAAGAAAGGCAATATGTTTAGGTTAAATTGTGCGTAATATAGGAGAAAACAAAACCTTATACATGCATCTCCGAGCACTATTATTCAATAAGGTGTTGCAGAGAAAAAATGTTAAGAGATTCATCTATATGCCGAAAATAAAAATCACGCGAAATTTTGAACTGAACTTCCCCGTTATTGGTTCTATCTTGCTAGATTTTCCACGTATTTGTGTCTTATATTTAGTTTATACGGAGTTCACATAAAATCTAAATATACGAAATTCACATAAGTATGATGAGACGCTCGCCTTTTCTAAGTTATTTTGCAAGGCCAGTTTTTTTACATGGCGGATTATGCAATAGTATATGCTTGCACAGATTATAGTGGCCAATATATTATAGTTGTGTAATCTTAGGAACGAATACATATTATGGACTAGTAAGTTTGAACTGCAGCGTTTTAATTAATTGTAAAGGTGTTTCTGATGAAGCGAAAGTTTGCTGGGGACACGTGGGCCCTTTCATGAGGGCAAGGCCTCTAATAGTAAAGCTAGTGCGCTCCCTTCTAGTAGCGCATGTGCTGCCTTCATTTGATTTTCTTAAACAAGACCTTGAAGAGGAAGCGTATTAGCACAGTGACGTCAAGACGATTTTCGCTACAGCTAAGAAGTTGATGAACCACTGACGCGTAGATTATGAGTCACCTAAGCACACGCACACAAACGCCTGATAGTTGTACGTCAGCGCTAACCACATCGAACATGATTCACTTTAGAAAATATTATTCGAGAAAGCAAATGGCACTGAATGCTCCTGGTTTGGGAGCCTCATCAAAGAAATGATGGCTGGTGATGTTTCTTCTTTCTTGTCTCGAGCAAGTGCCGTTGTCATGAAAATCTTATTTTGTAGTACCTACCGAAGACAGAGCGCGGTTTGTAACCCATTAAATGAAAAAAAAAAGAAAAGCAAGATAAACCCACGCCAGGAAAGCTGCGTTTCGGTCAGTTTGGTTTTACGATGAGCGGAAACAAGCACCTCTTCGTTTTCTTTGCGAATAGTGCTAACACTTCAAACATGCGGCCGGCAGCGGCATTACAGGAAGGAAGGCCAGCCTCTTACGGCTGTCGGGAAACCAAAGAATATCGTAGCATGCCTCATATGATTGCCTAAAGAGGGCGCAAAGGAACCCTGTGCAGGATGGGTCAAGATTCTTGTTTTCGTAGCGAAGCAAGAGCATTCTGAACGGCGTTCAATAGACAAAGTCAGGGTTGAAAGCAGCTTGAGGTGAATGTCGAGGTAAACACACGTGTGTTCAGCAATGTATTCCCCGAACGGAGATCCACCAATTCAAGCACGCAAGTCTGTGCCACATAAGAAGTTCTTATCAACGAAAAACGACACCATCGCAAAGCCGCGACTGACGTGCAGGCTGTCTGCGTTCTTGCCGTGAGTAGCTGCAGGGCTTTCCGTCCACCCTCACGCAAATGGAAACAGGTCACATAGGGTGCAATCTCTGCGCTTGATAAGGGCTTATTCTATTACGTTACAATATAGAAGATCCTGCATAAAATATTTTGTTGCTTTGTTTCTTTCTTTAATTTTGAATGCATACATAAATCAATCCACAGCGAAGCTTCTCCAAAGAATGTGAAAACCGGAAAATTCACTCTCCCGAATGCATTATCACATTTGACGTGAGGGTCAATGTGGTACGTTCAAAGGGTGACGCCCAGTTGGTATTGTTTCCTCGCTAGCAATGAACAGCAAATAACAAACTGCCCCCATGTATCTCGTCTAACTTCTCATTCCCTTGGCACCACAATAAAGGACGACCGACTTCAGAATAAATTTCTGTTGAATTACGTTCTAGTCACAATTCATCACTGCATAACGGAAGTACATTTCAGCATATAACCATTCTTTTCTTTCTTGGAATGGAATATGGGGTGCCACGGAAGTTATGTTGGAACATTTGAAGCATTTATCGACACACCTTCAATATTCGTGCCTGCAAGGTTTGTCAGGAAGACCGTTGTTCAGGTCTGCGGAAGTCTTGAACAGCTCGAGTTTTTAACGTTCACAGAAAACGCGCAGTACGCGGAGCTTCGTCTAATATGAGGCCGCCGCGGCCAGGAACAAACCCTCATCCTCCTGTACAGCAGCTTGTCCACTATACCACCGCTGCGGACACCATTCGGATTTAGAGCGCGTATGCAGTCCACTGGTCTAGCGTGGCCGTAAATTGATATCTTCAGCGCACATATAGCACGAATGTCGTGACTAGCGAGGAGCACGAAGTAGTTTTGTCGTACAGAGTAGTTAGACAGGGCGACAAGCAGTGAAGTGGAGGGGATATAGAAGCAATGCAATGAACGCATCAAATAAGTCTTGGAGGCAATGGCTTGCAGGTAGCATGACATAACTGTAAACCTTGAGCAATATATATATATATATATATATATATATATATAGATATATATATATATATAGATATATATATATATATATATATATCTATATATATATATATACACATAACTTCCCCTATGCTTTCCTAGGCTTCAATGTTTGCTGTTTCATTAACTTGTTTCTAACAAATAAAGACGAGCCCTTGACCCCCTTCCCTTTTGTTATTTCATAGCTTGGGTCTCGTTGCGGCAGACTTGGCGCCTTAGGTAGCATATGAGGGTTTATGGGCAGCAGCCACTCGATATAAGATCACGTTCTACGTCACGCCTCCTGGCAGTAAGAGTGTGCTACACCCGCCGCCATGGCTACGAGTGGCGCTGCCTAGCACTCCCAGGATTCCATATACATAAATACCCAGTAAAGTGGACGGGGGGACGACCGCCTTCGTAGCTCAGTGGGTAGAGCATCGGACGCGATATCCGAAGGTCGTGGGGTTGGGTTCCCACCGGGTTCCCACTGTCGGATTGCATGGACATACGAAGATGCACCACAGCGACTCATAGCAGACGCTAATGTCCAGTGCCCGAAGGCCGCAGCTGTGGCACTCTACCGAAAGTGTCAACAAAGTGTTTGCGCAACCGTGCTTCTGAACAGCTCACCTGTTTATAATGTGTGCTGGTTTCCCCGATACAGTTAGAATACAAAAAAATGCGCGGTCCATCGCGGCGCAATGCATCTGCTGTCATAGAACGTTCAGTGTAAGCAACAATATTACGTCTGGTACATCGATGCAGTACGTGAATTTATTGGCGATGGTATAGCTGTTGCATAATCAAGCCTCTAGATAACAAGGATCGCCGTTACGAGAACGCCGTTAAGCGATGGTGATGACACGAGACTTAGGCCGGAATGAGACCTCGATCTGTCTTCAGTCACCGTGCTTGTGTGAAGAAAAAAAAAAAGAATTGACTGTTTTACTGTGTAGGGAGAACCTAGACATTGGCGAAGGTAATGCGTGACCACTATTCACGCTAGTTAACTAGAGGACAATCGCTAGTTCCAGGCGTCATTTGTCGCTGCAGGAGAATCGTGCGCGTGGTTAGGATGACACTTCTTGGTGATGTCGCCACAGTCCGACAGGAACGAGAGACTGTCGATGCCTTGTATGTTCTGGTCAGTAGTGGTAAGGCTCGTCTGAGATGACGTCCCCGACAGTAAAGACAGCGTGATTTGTGCGAGCTGATTCAAAGATTGTAGTCTTAACTTCTGTTCGGTCCTGCATTCCTGAATTCCTTTTGACTAATGTAAGAGAGCTCACAAACAGGACTGCACGAGAAATGAGAGGAACACTGGGGCTCGGAACATGCACCGTTTGCTGCAAACTCTGCCTATTTTCGCCATCATTATCAGAAAAGCAGAGCGTTGGTTTTCGACGCTGGGAAGGGTCACTCTCATGTTAGAGCTACTGTGCCACAAAGTAGTGGCTATAAACTTCCTAACATTTACAGGGATATTCTTGGAACAAAACTGTCCTTTTTGACCTCGCTTTCTGCTTTGGCTGAATGTGCAGCCCGAACGCGAGCATAGAGATTCCTTTCTTATTGTTTGTTCATTGCTCTGCAAGGTGAACAAGCGATATATCGTAATGTTTAACTTGTAGAGTACTCACAGAAGTTCCGTGTATTGCCGCTTTATTAGCCATCACTTTTCTGGCCCGAGAGTGTGCGATGAAGTTCAAGCAGTGGCCATGAGTTTGGCCCGTGCCCCTTTTGCCTGTGCTTCCTGCAGACGGCACCCCCGGAATGACCTGTCCGGGGGAAATGAGTAGTCGCCTTTTCGTATCTTTCTCTACGCACATCTTTGCTTTCTCTTTCTTTCAGTCTTTCCTGTCCTCTCCGCTCTTCTAGTCACCTCAATATTTCTTGGCGAAGAGGGTTAACCGTGTGTGGTTTCCAACCTTGGGTATACCGTATAAGGTTGTAGTGATGGCGTACGATTGGCGTTGTGCAGACTTCTATTCAAGCTCTGCCGCGTCCCCATGCAGGGATCCGTGGTGGGTGGTCGGCGCTGTTGCCGAACAGTTAACTCTTCCATGGCTTCTCAAGCATCTTTTGTTTTTGGTCGGCCTCTGAAGAGAGGCCGCAATGAAGCAACCTCTGAATTCTCTTTTCGAAACAACTTGTCAAATTCCCTATGCACCACGTGGTACACAGCGAAACAACACAAATAAGAAAGTTATCACCTTTCCTAGCAGCCAAATGTTCAAAAGAAAAAAATGAATCTGCATACAAAGCATCAAAACTGACAAGTGGAGACCTTCTTCTTGAACTGTCAGAGAAAGAACAAGTACATAAACTCACAAAGCTGACGAACAACGGCGAAACCGCAGTGACAATATCCGCACATCGTTCACTCAACACGAGAGAAGACGTGCTATATCAGAGGACGACTTTATAAACTCGAGTGAGGAGGAACTCCTCGAAGGTTTCTGGGAACAAGAAGTGATCAAAGTGCAAAGAATCGTGATCCGCAGAAACGATCAACAAATTCCTATGAAGCATATCATAACGTTCGGAACGAGTCAAAGCCAGCCTCTCTTCAGGCAGGATACGTCAATGTAAATGTCAGGCCACACATAGCAAACCAAAGACGATGCCTCAAATGTCAGAGGTTTGGGAATGCTTCACAGGCATGCCGCCGACAAACAACCTGCGCAAAGTGTAGTGTATGTGACCATTCTTCGGAAAACTGCACCTAATCGCCACAGTGCGTGAACTGCAAAGGGGATCATGCGGCACATTCTCGGTCTTCTTCGTACTGGAAAAAGTAAAAAAGAAATTATCGCCCTAACAATTAAAGAAAAGATCTCATTCACCGAAGATAGGAAATGGTTGTCTTACCTGCTGATAAAACGTTACGCCAAAGTGGTGCAGGTGAGGGCAGCGCCACGGATTTGATTGATTAATTTGCGGGGTTTTACGTCCCAAAACCACGCTTTGATGAGAGACGCCGTAGAGGAGGGCTCCGGAAATTTTGACTACCTGGGGTTCTCTAACATATGCACTCACATCGCACAGTACACGGGCGTCTGGCATTTCGCCTCCATCGAAATGCAGACGCCACGGCCGGGATTCGATCCCGCGACCCTTGGATCAGCAGCCGAGTACCATATCTATATATTAGACCACCGTGGCGGGGCGGTATCGCCACGGAGGCCTCGGGAGTCCGCGGGGGCTACTCAGAGTGGCCCCACAACTCCTTCTGCCCCTTTGGTGGAGGTAGTCAGTGCTACCCCACCGACTTCAAAGAGCCCGGAGATGCCAGTCCACAAGGGGTCCTAAATTACATGGAATGCCCAGGCCCTGAGATACGCCTCCCAGCGCCTACCCTCGGTCCTCTAGCGCCTCTGAGAGAGAGATGGAGGTCGACCTACAAAAAAATTAAAAAAAAGACACCGGTGTCAATGACACCAAAAGACAAGCGCTCCTCAAGCGCGCCAAGAGGGACAAATCCCCTGTCACTAGACTCAGCAAGAAAACGATAACCTAGGAGGTTATCACTGGCATGACCACTTCCATTATTTCATATATGTCACCTAACAATTTGACATAAGTGTTCATCTGAAATGTCAGCCTTTAATTTTGCCTTCCAGAATGGCTTTTATAATTCGCTGGAATTGTAGAGGACTAATACATAACTTGGGTCACATAAAAGAAATAATCGCCAGTTTCTCACCAATAGCTTTTTCCTCCAAGAAACGAATCTAGGTCCGAAGCATACCCACTTCCTTCAAGGCTTCAGTGTCTTCGGAAATATCGCGAACATTCTTCCCGGCTCTAGGGAGGAGCTGCTGTCATTGTGCAAGGTGGCGTTCCTGCCCAGAAAATCTCACCAAGCCGTTCGCAGTGATCACATCACTGTATAGATGCTATATGTCATCATTTTTTCACCTGTGGCTGGTACATAATAGCCCTAGTAGCTTTTGCGCCACTAAACCCAACTAACATTTCTTGCATCCGTCCCGTTTCTGCGCTGTTACACGATGCATCACAAGCGAGAAGCCCGAATCGCAACCATTCTAGACAGCGTTAAATGGACACTAAAGTGAAAAACTATTTCTCTCGTATCAGTAGGTTAGCTTTTGCAATGCGGCAAGCCTCATTTTGTTGGGAGAGGAGTCTTGGTAAGGTACAGGAAACGCGCAAAAGGAAAATACGGGTGGCGGCCTCCGCTTTTAAGTGCCAGCACAAAAACGCGCGACGGCACCTGCTTAGGCCTAAATAGCTATTTATCGGTAAGAAAGACCTACGTTGTGTTCGAATGCAGCAAGAGACAAAACATGGTGTTGCCGAACAGTTGATCAAGGGAGTTCAGTGACGACTGGAAAATAAATGAACTCGGCTTCCCACGTCATTAGATTCCGAAGTTCCGGCGAGAAGTTCAAAACTGAAACTTTGACCTTCACTTTCTCTTTTAGTATAGTTATGTTGTGGGGTGGTGTTTTGCCGTAATAACACACCAGCAAACCCCAACATCAGGTTTCCAGTCAGGTGAAGATTCCGTCTCTCGTCACCATCCGGCGACACTTGCAAATAGGGAGGCCACTTGCAAATACGAAAATTTAATAAAAAGGGCAATGCCAGAGAAGACAAGAAACAAGGCAAAGGCAGAGAAGTAGATCAGCGGCGGCCGCTCTGCAGCTCGCTCGATTTCTTCCTTCTCTGCACATCAAACACAGTTTTTATACACTCGCGATATGGGGCGGGGTTCTTTTCGAAAGCCCCTCACTCAACATACACCAGTGATACAGTCCGGCGGGTTGATCGAAAGTACGCGTCTCCTCGTCAACCCTTGGCACACTCACGGCAATACTGCACGGTTTCTTTGCCGATTGCCGCTACCATGCTCACGCGGCGTCTACCACGACAGACCACTCAGACACTTCCACTTGCACCGGTCACCCGCTGGGCTCCCAGGTGCGCTCAGAGTGGGACGATGGTCGTTCCGTTGTTCCGTCCCGTGTCTCAGCGAAAACGCCGCCGCCTCGTTTAATGCGTTCTGCATCGTCGGCGCGTGGCGACCGTCCCCGGTCGTTTGGGTGCTATCTCCCCTTCCATCGCCTGTGCGCATCTCCCCATTCAACCTTTCGGCGAAAGCGGCACGTCCCATACACATAGCTGCGTATTGCCGACCGCAGTGAAATGGAGGAACAACTCACGTGGACGTCCCGCGAACTGCACAATACGGCATGACCATGACGTTCCTCGTCTTACATGTCGAAGTACGGATGGTCGAACGTAACTAGTATTGAACATAATTTTTCGAAATTAAAGACATTCGACTGCTTGAAACAGAAGTTACTATTTCAAGCCACTTGATCTTTTCATTTTAAGTAGCTCGTGTCGCAGGAAGTCTGACATCGGTGACAGCGGAAATCTTCGTCTCGAACAACCGCAATAGAAACCCCGACCACGCAATTGCTCGGCCATGTTGTTGTACGATTAGGTGCGCAGACGTTATGGCGTAAAAAAAGGTCGAAAGTGTAGCGAGAAGGCGGTTTGTAAGAGGTCAGGATATTTCGGGGGGTGTTTTGACGTCGAAAGACACCATAGATGGCTACGCCCCTGCTCAGTTGTACTGTGGTGTCCCACTGTCAAAGGCGAATTTAAGCGTCTTCCAATTAAATATTTTATCGCCATTTCATTCCTATATATTCCTATGTTTTCCGCTTCGCTCAAATTATGGTATCGCATATGTTCTGGTTACATGTTTATGCACGCAGCTCCTGTTCGACGCGGAGCCATTTCCCGACATACCATACAGGGCATTCTGGGTTCCCTTACCCCTGTGACACTCTCCAGGCCGACATCTCCTCCTTTCCTTTCATTGAACACTATCGTCTTCTTTTTCTTCTTCGTTGCACATGGGATGCATAACAATGTAACGCAGTGTATCTGATAGATCGCCATGGCTCAAATTCTTACCTAAACTTACTCGATGACCTGCTATGTTAGTAAGATTACATGTGCATAAGAGATAAATGTTTACATTAAATGCACATGGAGAGTTGATTCCATGAGTGTACGCGTAGATATTGTAATAAAGCCGCCCTAGCAGTTATCTGCGAGACTTTACCATTTAATGAAGTTGCTACAAATGTAACTTCAACTTCACGCTCTATGTTTGATAGCGTTCAAGCAACGACATATTTGCGCAGAGGGGTGCCTACATGGAGCGGTTGCCAGTTTCGTCTCCTGACGCACTCTTCCTCCATGACTAACGACACCCGAGAAAGTGCAGCGCGCTCTCGGGAATTTTTGGCAGCAGGGCGTAGGCGTTTTGCTTTTGTTATTGAGCCTAGTTAAAAAAAAAGGCAAATTCGCAGTGTAAGGCCCACGGAGAGCAATACACCCTTGAAGCGAAAAAAAAATATGTATGACGTCAATGACGTTATACCGCTACAGCGCTGAGAATTTTCATTTTAAAATTTACTGCTGTCTTCCATGACATATGGCACTTTGAGCCGATGCCTTTGCAAAGGGATATTCTGGTTAATACAATCACTGGTTATCTTAGACATCAGATGAAATAGTATGGAATGTAAATGCTAGTAGTGGCTAGATATCACCATACCGAACTTACCACAGCGCACAATGTGAAAACAGTTATAGCACGTAC
This sequence comes from Hyalomma asiaticum, assembly GCA_013339685.2. Lineage (NCBI taxonomy): Eukaryota > Metazoa > Arthropoda > Arachnida > Ixodida > Ixodidae > Hyalomma > Hyalomma asiaticum. The sequence goes on from CM023486.1 coordinate 51,424,444, forward strand.
AGTAGCGTATGAAATAAGTGTACACTCTGCTACCATAACACGGAACCAATTGTCACACCTCGGATTACACCCTGTATACATACGCCTCTCAACAGCATGAAAGTGACAGCGAGGCAGAATTGACGAAGGGCCGCGATGGCCAGTAGTAAATTATATCTGCGTTTATGTGTCAAGGTTTCTATGCCTCACAGGTGTCGACGTGCGTTGTCACGAGAAAATTGGTTGTTTCCTGAGAAGAGCGCGTGCAGTGAAGGTGAACAAGGACGGCCGACAGCGCGCGGCCTATCAGAAACGTCTGGTGCGTAGCGGAGAAGGAAATTGAAGTGGGTTGACGCGCGCTCCACAAGGCTCGCCCTGGCGTCCGCCGCGGTGGTGTAGTGGTCACGGTACTCGCTTGCCACCCAAAAAACGCGGGTTCGATCCCGGCCGCGGCGGTCGCATTTTCGATGGAGGCGAAAATGCCAGAGGCCCGTGTACTGTGCGTTGTCAGTGCACGTTAAAGAAACCCAGGTGGTCAAAATTTCCGGAGCGCCCAATACAGCCTTTCTCTCCTCTCTTACGCGCCGCACAGGGACGCGGGCCGGCTCACCGGCCGGGGACCACAACACCCACCGGGAGCCACTCCTCTCCCATCACGAGATTTACTCACACTAAGTTACCTAGAAACAAATTCCCCTCACCTCACTCAGCACTAAATAAACCACAACAATTAACGGTTGGAGTGCTGCAAACGCACAGTCACCCCAGCCCCTATATCTGCAGCAAAAACCTCCCAGATATAACGCCAGAATACCCTAAATGCCAAAATCCAAAGTGCGACGTAAATCACATGCTGTGGCAGTGTCCCACGCAGAATGCTAGCTTCTGGTCTCCTTCCACCGAGGACGAATGGATCAGGTACCTGAGGAGCCCCGACTGGGTCCTTCAACACCAGGCCGCCCAGAAGGCCCAAAAGGTGGCTGGCGAGCTCAGACTCCCAGTCTCCCACATGGTTGGAGCCAACGGGCCGGCCGCCGTAAGGGGTGCCCAGGTCCCTTCAGGACCTTTAATAAAGTTAATTCTCTATCTCTTTCACTCCCTTTCCCCCACCCCCACGGACGCACCATGCTCCCTACAGAAAGAAGTGGGCGCAAATGGCGCACATTCGTCATTTTATAGAAGCGCACACGCACTTGTTTCGTGATGACTTCGTGATGAACGATCAGGCGCCTTTCGACAGCCTAAACAGCTTGGCCGTTAGAATGACCACGAAGGGTCCCACGTCGGGTTTTCTGTCAGCGCCGACAGCTAAACTATCACGGAAGCGGGGCGTTATCCCACAGACTACGAATGCAAGGCGCTCCCGATAGATGGCGACTACGTAACTCGTGGCACCCAACACAGGCCACGACCATACTATTCGGATACTCCTGTTGAACGGCCCTATACTTTACCAGGAAACACACGTTTACGATTCCACAGGCCAATCATACGCATACACACTGCGCGCACTGCCTCCAGGATTGGTTCACATTTGGTTTTGATGCACGCACTGTCGCGAAAAACCTGGCCATCAAAAGATTGGCTGCAAAGTTGTTCTTGTACCTTCTGGGCTGTGTGTGTATTGCAACTATATTCGATATAGAGTTTTCAATAAAGCGTAGATTACCGTTAAAGCGATTCTCCATAATTTCACTATGGAGGACTTGAAAAGAAACGCCGCATCTGGCATGTGTCTTACGGCGTCACGTCTACCATACTGCATATGTTTTCGAAGCAATGTCACAGCTCTTGTATCCTAGCTCCGTAAACACGAGCCCTGTGAGGAATAGACTGCGTCCAGAAGCATGCGATGCCTTAAAATCAAGTTGAGGAAATGTAAAAAAAACGAAAAACACATTACACCCGCACCGTCAATGAGACGCACTTGTTATGAATTTGCACAATTGCCTATTGTGGTTTCAACACATGAAATGCTTGTCGCCACATTTCGGGAGGAGCAGCTGCTAGTTTTATTTGCTTGATGTACTTAGATTCTATTCCTATATATATATATTATATATATATATTATATATATATATATGTTTAGAGCGGAATATTTCTAAATATAGAGAATTCATGAAGGCATGCTGGCAAGCTTATTTCTTTATACACTGTAACGTTGACGTTCAGGTTGACGGATTGTTCTGAATTTTGTGCCAGAGCAAATTACAGCTCAGGTCTACTTTTTTTTATTGAAGTGGTGAATAGGAGAGTTTGGTGCCTTTAGTATGGCATCGGCTACTCCTTCTCGCTTAGCAATCTCAGAAAAATTTCAATAAAGAAGTAAAAAAAAAACAGCAAGAAGGAAAGTTTCGCAAGACACACACATTTGTCACACTAAAAAGCTCAGCGCTATATACAGTTCGACAGTGCGTGGATTAGAGTTCCGTGCCGACTTTCACATAGGAAGCATGTGCACATGCGATTAGTTCATATGAACGTCTGTGCGAAACGAAACACACACAACACAAGTAATTAGACATAACCTGAAACATGTGGGAACAACAAAGAACACTGTTGAATACATAGGGGTTACATTATTTGTTCGGCCTTTGGAATCAAGCCAAAGTTAATATTTCCAGAGAATATTTGTATCTTCTAAGAACTTTTTTAGTGCATATAGTGCTCTTTTCTGAAGGACTGCTGTTGGCCACGGACCAAGGATCTTTTTTAGTGTAAAAGGTCTTCTACCTAAAGGGGACAAATTGGCTCGCAGCACAATCCGTGGCGAATCGTGCTTTGTGCACTCGAGCAGAAGATGATGTATATCTTCGTCTGGGTGGCCACATGAGCACTGCGGGCTAGACACCCGTTGGATCCTGTAGAGGAAGTGCCTCGTAAATGCTGTACCAAGCCGCAGGCGGTGCAGCAATGTTTCAAACTTTCTATTTTCATTCAGACTTGTTGGAATCGAGAGTTGTATGCCTGGGTCAATGGAAAATAAGTCTGATCTCTTTGATTTTTCGTCAAACCAATCTCTTTGCTGAGCTCGAAGGACATTTTTCTCAGGAGTAGACGGATTTCATTGCGCGAAATAGGAAGACCAATTGTCTCTGCGTTACTGTGTGCACGACCTGCTGCTGCTGCACTGCTGTATTACCGGGAATATTGCAATGTCCTGGTATCCACTTAAGCGCAATTGTTTGGTTCATAGCACTTGCTTTTTGTAGTCTACTTCTCTGCCTTTTTCGAACCATACCGCTCTGTCGATCTCTTATCTTGAACGGAGTAGACCTGGAAATCTTTCCATGGCGCAGTAAGCTTGAGCCACAAATTAAATATTTTTTTAGCATATCTGTTTTCCAGGAGGCCTAACGTCTGTTTTGGCAATCGTTACGCGCCGTTTTAGATGTGCGTGTTGCTGAGACAATATTACTTTTATTGGCTTAACCTTTAGGAGAGCAGGGTAGCAAACTGGATATTTCCCTTTCCGGTTAACCTCCCTGCATTCCGCCCATCATCTCTCTCTCTCTCTCTCTCTCTCTGATTAGCACATGACGTTGGGGACCTTCGTTTAGCACTTGTAGTTTGTGAGCCACTGCCGGGTAGGATAGAAGTCGCCATGGCAAATCCGTAGAACATTGAACGCACATAAGCATATAACGTCATTCGTTCTGGAAACCTTAGTTCTGGAGAAGAAATGACGTCAATTCCTCCTGGCCTGCCAGACTCGCTAGAAGAACAATGGCTGAAAATAATAATTCTTATCGCGCGCGCAACTATGATCGCTTCGCACAGCTTGTTTAATCACGCGTTGGCCGCAGAAATACAGCGGATCGGGTAGGAGAAGAAAAAACTTGACCGTACTCACCTGTTGCCAGTTAGCTGAAGGCTTTCTTGAGTGGGCACATAAATCTCGCTATCTTAAATGAAGACTACCTCACATATTGTTTCCCGTTATTGGCTTCACATATTGCTTCCCGTTATTGCATCGATCTCGCATTTACCAACGACCTATACATTGTGCGAGATGTGATGTATGTCTCCACCTACTCGGATCACAAGGCCATGGTAGTGTCTATGTCACCCCCCCTCCCCCCCCCCCCCCCCCCCAAGTACGCCTTCACCGGAACGATAAGAGGGTGACGACACCGGTGACTGTCTAATGACACCAACCGCAACGCCGCTGCTGTTGTACTACTTCGATATGCCCGAGACCTTCCGGCATATCTGCATACACTGCCTGGACGACGAAATGAATGGAGCATGTGAAGTGTCGACACTACTTTGATGGCCTCAAATCACGTAAATAAACACAATCCGCCCTCTCACACTGCCTCATTCTTTATAATACAACTCGGCAACACCAGTTGCAGCACCCCTCCGCAACGAAAACCTAGCCAAAAGAAACGTTTTCGCGTTCTCATCTCATAAGGATATGCTTAGGGATTGTCGATCTTTTCTTTATTGGCTACCTTGCGAATACTTTTATTCATACTAACATATACAAGAACGTTTTATCATAGTAGGTTTATTACGTATAAAAATACGAATATTGCGTTCACTGCTACTTTATCTTGTGCATGTAGTCTCCACTTCAATTTGTGAATGTAGAGCAAGTCTCCTCCGACCACTTACTAGTGTTACTGCTGGTGTGAATGTTTTCTTTCTCTTATTATACCATCCCTGCAAAACCTTTGCCACAGTCTGAGAGTATGCTGCATAAAATAAAATAAATGCGATAAACAAATAGAACAACCAGAATGCTTTATCCCATCGAGAACACAAGCGTTCATGTCGTGGAGAATATTCATCAACATTCATTAACACAGTAAAGAAAAGCGCCAAGAAGACGCACAAAACCAAGGGGCAGACAAGGACAAGCCCTATGCTTTTGTACGTCTTATTTTGCTGTTCTTTACTTTGATAATGCAGGACCAAGTAGCCTAAGAATCTGTCTTACTGAACGAACATTCATGCCCCGCCACGGTGGTCTAGTGGTTATGGCACTCGGCTGCATATCCGAAGGTCGCGGTATCGAAAC